>CAUYSK010080699.1:0-10614 GCA_963575035.1 Avahi laniger
TTCCCTCACAACACTTTTCTCCACCTGCCATTAGAGTATGTTTTTCACTGCTTGTTTATTTTCTCCTGCCTGTCTCACTAGAGTCTGTGAGCCACGAGGGGACCCTGCCTTGCTGCTGTGTCTCCAGCACTTAGAATAGGGCATGACACTTAGCAGGTGCACGGTCAATAGTTATTAAATGTCCAGGTGCAGTGGCTCACACCTGTGACCCCAGTACTTTGGGAGGCTTAGGCAGGAGGATCGCTTGAGGCCAGGAGTTCAAGATAAGCCTGGGCAGTATAGTGAGACCCCATCTCTACAAAAAATTTAAAAATTAGCCGGGCGTGGTGGTGCACGCCTGTAGTCACAGCTACTTGGGAGGCTGAGGCAGGAGGATCATAGGAAATGCCCAGCACACATTTGCTAAAAAAATTGATGTCCAAAAGCATCCCATTTTACAGGCGAGGAAATCGAGGACCGGCTGAGTGAGGGACTTGCCCAAGTCCACACAGACAATTAGAGTCTGCATTCATTTCCTAGGGCTGCCACGGCAAATTGCCACAAACTTGGTGGCATCAAACAACAGGAATTTATTCCCTCGCAGTTCTGAAAGTCAGAAACCCAAGGCCGAGGCATCAGCAGGGCCACCCTCCCTCTCACTAGGGGAGAATTCGCTTCTGGCCTCTTCCGGCTTCTGGCGCAGGCGTTGCTCAGCTGTGGCTGCATCTTTCCAGCGTCCACCTCCGTCTTCATGGGCCTTCTGTGGCTGTGTCCCTCTCCTCCCTCTCAAAGAGACATCAGTCCCTGGGTTCAGGGCCCACCTATCTCCAGGATGACCTCGGCCCAAGACCCTTGGGCAATTACGTCTGCAAAGATCCTGTTTCCAAATAAGGTCGCGTTCTGAGGTTCCAGACGGATGTGAATCTGGGGTGACACTAGTCACCCCACTCCCAAGGCAGAGCTGGCAAGATCCTTATCTCCTCCCCACAAGGCGCTCAGCTTGCAGAGGTGGAGCTGGCGGCCGGCTGTGGCCGTCAGTCCCCCACGGATTCGTCGAGGAGGAGAGGAAAAAATAGACCGTGGTTTTAATGAAAGCGGCGAGACGATCTCGGCTGATCCCCGTAATCCCCGGCTCTGAGCCCGGCTTCCACCGTCAGTCAAGGGTTCTTTTTTTCCTCCTTCTTCAGAAAGGTTCCCTAGAGAAGCAATTCTTCCAAATTTAATAAACTTCCCCGCCCCAGCTTTCCCTGCAATATTGCCCAGCAGGAAGATTTTCAGATGTCTGTCTCGGCCTCGTGATAGATGAACCCCAGTGAGAAAAGACCTGGGGAGCCGAGGAGGTGGGAGGAGCGGATGAGAACGTGGCCGCTGGTGTCTGAGTCTGTGCACAGACGCCTGGAAGGGTGTGTGCAAAGGCGTGTGCACATGTGTGTGCGTGCAGTGTCAGGCCCGTGGCGGGGGATCTGACCGGGACTGTCTGAACTGAAAGTGTGTGTGTGTGTGTGTGTGTGTGTGTAGGCGGACACATGCCCACATGTGAGTGGAGAAATGAGCACGTGAGCATGCGCACGGACGTGTGCACATGCGTGTGTGCGTGTGTGCATCGGTGCACGTCAGACAGAATGCAGGTGGGTGTGTTAGAGTGTGTGTGTCCAGCTTCGGGTGTAAGTGTGCCGTGCAGAGTGTGAGTACGTGCACCCAGGCCAAGGTGGGTCATGTGAATGTGTGTGCGTGGAGGGGGCCATGGGAGTTTGGGTATCAGGGATGTGTGCAGCTTCGAACCTCATGCCAATATTAATATCATTAATAATAATAGCCAAAGCCTTCCCGATGGTCCACAAGTCCCCACACAGTCTGTCCTCCCCAACTTCCTTTCTGACCTCATCACGGCCCACTGTCCCCTTCATTCTCTCTTCTCCAGCCACGCGGGGCTCCTTGATGCTCTTTGAACATGTAGGCTCATACCTGCCTCAGGACCTTTGCCCTTGCTATTCTCTCTGCCTTAGAATACTATTCCTCCAGAAACCCTCATGGCTCCCTCTCTCTGCTTTTCCTGGCTTTGCTCAAATGTCATCTTATCAGGGCCCTGCTGCCATCACCACTGCCGTCCGGCAGAACCTCCAACCCTCCTTCCCTGGGGTGTGGCCGAAGGACAGAAAGACAAACCAGGAGGTGGGAGTGGGGGTCGTGGCAGTGACCAAAGGTGGACAATGAGTCAGTAACTTTAGAAGAATCTCACCGGCTGGACGTGATACTCCAGATCACATAAAATTCTTTGCTGTCTAGTACTGGAAGGGAAGTTTTCTAGAATGCTTGGCTGGAGGAGGGTTTGGAAATCATCTAGTTTCATGCTTCTTTACCAATTTGTGGTCAAGAACTAACATTAATCCTCTTTGGGTAACAAGTGACAAAAATATAAAACGTCAAACTGGCTCAAGCCAAAAGGCATCTTTGTTGGCTCACACAACTGTAACATCCAGAAGTAGAGCTGGCTTCAAGCTTGGCTAGATTCAGCGACTGAAACCGTGTCATCAGGACTGGTCCCTGTCCATTTCTGCGCTCTGTTTCCGTTTTCTGGCTTCAGATCTGCGGAGACCCCTTTGCATGGTGGCCTTGAGCGGCTCTGGGCATTTATTCAATTAGCTTAGCAACCCAAGTCCCTGTCACTGCAGCAAGAATTCTAGGGTGGCACACGTCGGCCTGGCCCGGGTCATCTGCTCATGCCGGAGAGATGGCTTCAGGCACAGGGTGTAGTGAGCATCTGCTATTCCTGCCGCCTGGCACGGCGTCACAGATGGCGCACCCCCGATTTTCCTGTGGGAAGCCACCTTCTCCCTCCTTGCAGGCCACAAGCCAATCAGACCGTCGGTGCCCCTGGTCACCATGACTGGTACAGGTGGCTCACGTGGCTTCAGCCAAGCTGGACAAGGCAATCCAAGCGAATCCGTGGCTTTTGCTTGAGCAGTCGTCCAAGACGTTAATTTCTCTGTCTGTCTCTCTCTGGACTTAGGGTGAGGGTGTCAGGCCACCGTGACATCCCAAAGGGAAATCCACCTGGGATCCACCCGGGGGGACAGCATGACGAGACGAAATCACTGGAGCGCTGGCAACAAGCTGTGCCTGAGCAGCCCACCCTCCTGGGCTGTTAGTGACAGATCCCAGTAAATTCCTGGGGGGAGGGAGTTATCGTGGACTCGGTGCAGAGTTTCTGCTTGGGACAATGAAACCGTTCCGGAAGTGGGCAGTGGTGATGGTCGCACAACACTGTGGCAGTACTTAATGCCGCTGAATTGTACACTTAAAAACAGTAAATTCTGTTATGTATATGTTACCACAATCTTTAAAACTACAAAAATTTCCAATAAAATTTCTTCTTCATTTAAGCCTGTTGGAATTGCGTTTTCATGCTCACAGCCGCAAGTCAGTGGGCACACTGGTGACACACCTTCATCTCGATATATCCATCCCGTGTCCCATGCCCTCGTGAGTTCCACTGGCAACCGAGGAAGTACCTACACTGAGGTTTTGGTGGCACCACTGCGCTTACCTCTTCTGGAAAACGCATTTGCCTATTGACAGAGACTTCTGGCAAGAGTGCTTCAAATCCAACAGTGACTCCCAGGCACACAGGAGTGGGAGGCTTTCCCACTGATCCACAGATACATTCTTTCCACAAACAAGCCCTCCCGGACACCCCACCTGCACCTTGGAGTGACGCGGCTCCCGCATGCCGGCCGGTGGCCTCGAGAGAGTCCCCACCCCATGGGACAGGCCCTCTTTCCCCTACTAGGCACCTGACTGTGGCAGATCCCAGCCCACTCTGCTTGGCCCCAAGCACTTCCCCAACCGGATTTTTATCCTTTGGGACAAAAAGTGTGAATTCTTGGTGACAGGTGCTGTCAGATCAGAGGCCCTGGTGGGGCAGGCAGCTGGGGACTCTCCTCCCTCCTCACCTTGCCTGGCTGCCCTCCCTGCCTCCCAACCGCAGAATGGTTACTGGGGTAACGAGCAGCGTCCTGGGCTGGCTGCAGCCTTTCTCATGGGTTACAGAAGCCGTTCTAGACAGTGGACTCCTCCTCTTCAGCTTGCTGGAGAGAGGAGGGGGGACTCTTCCTACCCTCCCCCATCAGACTGCACTGGCCCCTAGGTGTGCCTCTGAACCAGCTCGAGCAGGCTCCCTTCCAGTCTCCGTTCAACAAACTCAGACCCCCCTCCTGCCTGCCAGAAGCCTCTCGCTGGCGCTGCAGACCTAAGCGGCTGGTAGCAGCAGCACAGATATCCAAGTTCGGTGAAGAGGCCTGACCCCAGGAAGGCAGGTGGGAGTTAAGCAGCCTGAGCTGGTCCGCAAATGCCAGACAGCTGCACACATCTTTGGAGCGGAGACGAAAAACAGATACTTAATGTATCTGGTTAGAAATGAGGATTTTCTGGTCAGGTTATGCCTGTCATTTCTAATGTGCCTCTTCTAATATTTACAGCGTTTATGCACCTGACCTTGTCAGTTTCGCCCCTGAGGTGCACCGTGGTGAGCCATCCTCAGGGTGTGACCCAGAGGCTCGAGGGGGGTTCGCTGCCCAGCCTCAATCCCTCTTAAACCTTTGTCCTTCCACTTCTCAGACTTTATCTACAGAAATAGTCACACAAGGGTGCAGTAAATGTGTCTGTGGAGGGGTGTTTCTTGCTGCGTGGTCTGTCCTGGGGAAAAATGAAACGTACGTAAAAGCTAAATTTTAAGGGAATGACTACAGGTGCCGTAGTCCTCCTGGTGCTGTGAGATGCTGTGTGGGATTTAAGAGTCGGAGGGCGATGTAGGCTGACACAGAAGTGCTTGGATGCTTTGTTATTTACTGAGCACCTACTACGTGCCAGGCACCATTCCAAATATTCAGGATTTGACAGGAAACAAGGAGGACAAAAGTGTCTGCCAGAGTCGAGGGGAACAAACCTAAGTCAAAGCAGTAACACTCCAGATGGTTGACAAGGGCTGCGGAGAAAGAGAAAACGGGAAGGGGGGCGAGGGGTTGCCTCGACGTCTGCAGAGTCACGTGGAGAGGAGGGGCCTGGGAAGAGGGTAATCGGGGCCTGGGCTTCTTGGGGTGGCTGAGCAGGATAAGAGCAGTCCTGAGGGTCCCCGGGCAGTTCAGCGTGGGCAGTGTGACGGCTGGGGGAGGGAGGAGCCTTGCTGAGGGGTTGGGGAGCCCCTGCACCCCGCCCCATGCCTGTGGACAGAAGGAGGAGGCCCAGGGAGGCTCACGGTGCAATGCGGGGTCTCCACCGCTGCCCCTCCAAACCCACCCTGGAGGCTGTCCATGGGGTGAATCCATTGCTCCCTGCAGCCCCCGAGGAGCACAGCAAGGGCAGGCACTCTGCCCCTCCTTACCCGCTCCCTGCCAGGACCAAGGATGCCCCAGGTCCTCCTGCGGGAGGCTCTCTCCACCCACCCAGCGTCGCTTCGGGCCTCGGGGGGTGATGCCTCCCAGGGGCCGGCACCCTGGGCCCACTGCACCTTCTTAATCACTTTCCCATCCCCTGCCCACACCCCTGTAAATATTTCATTCGTTAAACTCCCTGTGTTACCCGCGGGGACTGTGCCATCTGTTTCCTGAGGGATCCTGACAGACACAGAGCGCGATCTCATTAGCTATAAAAAGTCAAATCACCCACGTGTGCACAGGCCCAGAGACTTGTTTGGAAGCAAACACGAAGCTGTCAGTAATCAGGGAGGGAAGTCAGATAAGAGATGGAGGGAACTTTATGTTTACCTCATTATTCCTTTCTGCAGCGTTTGTTGTTTTTTTTTTCACAATGAATATGTATTGTTTTTATAATTTAGAAAGTACAGAACTGGAAAGAAAATGCGACCAGCCCCTCTGGGTCCACGGTAGCCTGGACCGAGCGCCAGGCACTCTCCAGACCGGCAGAGCTGGCAAATGTGCTTGTTAGGAACTCTGTGTGGAGTCCAGGGACGGTCTGACCCAGGACAATGTCCAAGTCCCTCACGTTCCTCCCTCCCAATGCCTGATGCAGACCAAACTCAACCCAAAGAGTCACATAAATTTTGGTTTGCCTGGTTTTTTGCAATAAATATCTGTTAAACATATATTGTTTTTATTCTCTCTCGCTTGTGTGTGCATAGACACACACACACACATAAGAGGGGACTTCAAATGTTCATGGGAAAATGGAATTAGAAGATTAAAAAATTAACTTTATTTATTGACATAAGCTCTATCAAGGTCTAGACATTTTTGTAAGGGATGACGTCAGCCACGTAGTCCATCGCTAAAGAACTGGAGGTTGTGGGAATTTAACCATGTTGACACTGTCTTTTTTACATTATTAGCTGACGAAAAATGGGTGCCCTTTAAAGATTTTGTAAGATTAGGAAACAAAAAGAAGTCAGAAGGAGCCAAATCAGGACTGTAAGGTGGACGCCTATTAATTTCCCACCAAAACTCTCGCGAAATCACCCTTGTTCACTGAGAGGCGTGAGCAGGAGCATTGCCGTGGTGGAGAAGGACTCTCTGGTGAAGTTTCCCTGGCATTATTTTCGCTGAAGGTTTGGCTGACTTTCTCAAAACACTCTCCTAATAAGCAGATGTCACTGTTTTTTGGCCGTCCAGAAAGTCAACAGTCGAAATGCCTTGAGCATCCCAAAAAACTGTTGCCATGACAGTTTCTATTGACCGATCCACTTTTGCTCTGACGGGACCACACCCACCGCTTGGTGGCCATCGCTTTGATTGTGCTTTGTCTTCAGGATTGTCCTGGTAAAGCCCTGTCCCATCTCCCGCTACAGTTCTTCCAAGAAATGCTCCAGGATCTTGAGCCCGCTTGTTCACAGTTTCCACTGGAAGCTCTGCTCTCGTCCGCAGCTGATCTGGGAGCCACAGTTCTCGCACCCACCGAGCGGAAAGTTCGCTCAACTTTAATTTTTCAGTCAGCATTGCGTAGGCCGAGCCAGTGGAGATGTCTGTGATGCTGGCTATTGTTTCTGCTGCTAATTGTTGGTTCTCTTGAATTAGGGCACAAAAAACATTATTTTTTTCCCTCGAAAATTGATGTGGATGGTCTGTCATTGCAGGCTTCACCTTCAACATCGTTTCATCCCTTCTTAAAACACATTACCCATTTGTAAACTGATGAATTCTTTGCGGTATTGTCTCCATAAGCTTTTCATAAAGCATCAATGATTTCACGATTCTTCCACCCAAGCTGCACCATGAATTTGATATTTGTTCTTCCGTTTTAGCAGAATTCGTGTTGCTCTGATAGGGGATTTTTTCAAACTGTCATCTTATCCTTCTTACTGCCTTAGACTAGATCCTGTTCAGACATGTTATAACAAGTCAGCACAAGTTTATTTTGGTGCAAAAAAATTGAAGTCCATGCATAGCTTTTTTATAATACACATTTTTCCATAAACTTTATGAAGTCCCCTCCTGTGTGTATGTGTCTATACACAAGGGGCATACGTATATGATCAAGGATGTTAATTGTGTTCGTCACATCCCATATGTCCTTAACCGCCCTGCCTGCTTTTGAGCTTTCACTTCTGAGAGATGTGGGGTGCAGGGCATGCTGTGTGCCTGCCACCCAGGGCCTCGGGCAGCGACTCTGGAGCCACGCTGCCCAGGTTCACGTCCTGGCTTTGTGTTTGCCGGCTGTGCACCCTGTGGAAGACATTGACTTGTCTCTGTGCCTCAGTCCCCCCAGCTTACAATGGGAGCAATAATGGGGCTCGCCTTTAAACTTACTGTGAATAGTAAGTGGGGTGATGTGTGAAAAGCACATTAGAACAACGTCAGGTCTGTGGTGTGTGCTATGTCCCCCATTCTTCCTTGCTGATGGGTTTTGTTATCCGAGCAATGTTCCCGAGTCTGAGTGCCAGCTAGCTCATCGCCGATCTGAGCCTGTTTTCAGATATTCCTGCCTCACTTGTACCTGAGGGCCACAGGGTGAGGCACTAGTCAATGGGTCCATAGGGGAAAGTCAAGTAGGGGAGGGCTGGAAAAACTTTTGTTTTCCTTACAAAAGGTACTGTCATTACCCTTCATTTCCCCCTATTTTCTTTCTGCCTTGAAATCAAATGTGATGTCTGGAGTCATAGCAGCCAGCTTGTAACAGTGAGGCAAGAAACTTGAGCAACAAGCCAAGAGAATAAAACCTATGACATCACATCTGACATCATTGAGTTGCCGAACGCCAACAGCTGTCTCTTCTGGATTTCTTATTATGTGGGGCATAACCTTTCTTATTTTAGCCACTGATAGTCAGATACTGTTAGCTAAAGCCAAACATATTCCTAACTGATGCAGTGTGTTTGTTTCCCACTTATGGTTGAGGACTTGTCAATGTCACCTTTTGTTGTTGTTGTCAATAACTTCAAGGGCAGAAGATTGAATTAATCTTATTTCTCAATTCCTGACACATCATCGTTGGTCCAGATGACCCCCTTCTTGATAGGTTGATTGATTGGCTGATTCCCTTTTGTTCCTTTCCCGTTCGTAGGCACCATTCTAGTGCATTTAATATATATATTTGACTTGCAGGTGTTCATATACGATTTGCCCTGTTCTGTGTGCATATATATTTTTGTCCCATGTGAATGGTATTGTGCTGTGTCACTCTCACTTCTTGCACTCTGCACTGTGTCCTCAGGATCCAACCCTGTAGTGGTGGGTATGTCTCATCTATTGCTCTAACTGCTGCTCAGAACCCCAGGGCACATCCACAATCTACCCACCTACCGTCTCGGCGACAGACACCCAGGTCACCTCTCTTCCCTCACCACCACCACCAGGATGAGTGTCCTTATACAGGTCCCCTGTGGTCCTCTTAGACTCTAGTGAGAATCTGTCTGGGATTGATACCTGGAAGAATGGCCGAGTCCTATGCTCTTGCATATACTTAATTAGACTCGAAATGCCTGTCCATTCTGAAGAATGGCTGCATCAGGCTACCCTCTCATCAGAAAATTTCATTTCATCCATTTTTGATTACTTTTTGCATTTTGAGTTTCCATTGTTAGGTACACCAAAATTCAAGGCTGTCTTTGGGGGGGGTTCGCTTTTCACAGGTGATTTCCCTCTTCGTTCTTTTCAAAGCTCTTCACCTGGAATTCTATTTTGTGGGGCCCCAGAGCATAAATGCTTCCCAATTTTTCATGCAGCCTTTCTGACTCAAAACTCGTGCCTGCTAATCCCGCGTGATCAGGATTGATGTCACTGCCTGCAGCTCATGCACGCCTGTTGTTAAGATGGCGTAATTCCTCTTGATGGATTCTTCAAAACAACAGCCTTCCGCCAGCAAAGAAAAAGACACCGACTGTCCAAGAGGTGTAGTGGACATCTGTTCTTTGTCTGCCCAGAATCTATTCCTTCTTCTTCTGGCCATAGCACCACGGGTTTTCCCTGGAGACCCGCCCCTTCCCCACTCCTAGTCTCTGACACGCCATCTCTCCCCAGGTCCTGTCCCGGCTGCTCAGAGTATTACTTGTTCCCGGCCACAGGATTGGCTCAGCGATGGGCAACTGACCGAGGCCATATGGTACAATTTTTACCCAGGACTTTGGCTGGGATTCTTCAGGAAGAGTTGTTTTCTTTCTGCTAAGATTTCTAAGCTTGCCAAATATAGGAACTGCCACAGGCTATCTTTCCTTTGCCATGACATGGGAAAATCTTGCTTGAAAGGGAGGACAGAGTTGAGAGAGAGAGAGAGAGAAAAGGAAAGGATTAAAAATTCATCATGACATCTTCATTGAGCTACTGGATTCAGCCATGCCTGAAGCCCATTACCTCTGTTTGTTTCAGATACATGACCTAATAGAATCCCCTGTTGGAAAGAGACAGCTTGAGTTGGATTTTCATCCCATAAGCTGAAAAATGCCCTCATACAGTGAGTGAGGGCAGCTTATCCCAGTGCCTGTAAAAAACCTGCTGTCTGTCAATCATCTGTTAGGTTTTGCCACCCTCCTCAAACACATGTCCTGCCACGCTCCCCCTCACCCACTCGCAGTTCCCTCCCTGGAGAGCTCTTCTGCCTGACTGCCTCGTGACAGTTTCCTCCTTCTCGTGCTCGGGACTCGGCTCAGACGTTCGCTCCTCAGAGGGATGGTCTCCGCAACCCTCTCCCTCGATGGCCGCCATCGCTCTGCTTCGCAGCTGGGCGCAGCAGCCACACCCCAGCGATGGCTTCTTGTGCGTTTTGCCCTTTGCTTGGCTATTGTGTGTCTCCTCCACCAGAATTAAGCTGTTTTTCCACCACCGTAGCCCCAGTGTTGAGACAGATGCCTGGTTCGTGGAAGATGCTCAATAAACATACGTGAAGTCAATGACAGGGTGGGGGAAGAGAGGGAGAGAAGGAAGGAAGGAAGGAAGGAAGGAAGGAAGGAAGGAGGCAGGGAGGGAGGGAAGGCAAAGGGAAGAGAGGGAGATGAAGAGGAAGCAGAGGGAAAAAGGAGGGAGGGAGGGAAGCGACGATGAAGCCACACACATGCGCCAGGTTTAAGGGCCATTTATTTTTGTTCACACCTTCAGACTTGATCCAGAAAAAGAGCCTTTGAAATCCCGTCTCAAATGTCCCACTGGCTTGCCACTTAATTAAATGACCCCATAATGAAATTCCTCCCCACTG
>CAUYSK010080700.1:0-34859 GCA_963575035.1 Avahi laniger
ACTGTCCAATTAATTTCTTTCTATTTTTGGTAGAGACGGGGTCTTGCTCTTGCTCAAGCTGGTCTCGAACTCCTGAGCTCAAACAATCCGCCCGCCTCGGCCTCCCAGAGAGCTAGGATTACAGGCGTGAGCCACCGCGCCCGGCATGAGGTGCTTATTCTTGAATAGTGTGGTGGCTCAATAGAAAGAGTGTCGCCTATTATTCTGCCTTGGTCAAATATTTTGGAAAATAGCATTTTATGGTAGGGATCGGCATACTTTTCCTCTTTAGGTAGGAGCACAAAGGAGGCAAGAAGTTTGGTAGCTTCAACTCTAAAGAAAAGAATCAGGAATCCAACTGTGCCAGATGACAGAATCCCAAGGAACAGCTGGGGAACATCTGCAGACTGGATTCATTTCAGGGATCAGCATGATGAAATGCTCCGAGTCCACGAAAGAGCCAAGGTTGTTGGTCCGGCCTCTTGGTGGACTGCTGTCTTGGTTCTTTGGCTCCTTGCTTGGAAAAATCACAAGCAGGGCTGGCACGACAGAGTGACCACAGACAGGAAGCAATTCCACACAAACAGCCTTTATTGCAGAAAATAAGGGAGCTATACAAAGTGAGGGTACATTCCAGAGAGGCACGGGTCTCCATGTGTGAAGAAACCACTCCCAGGTGGTTTCCTTTTATTGGCCTGGTCTGGGCGCGGGGTTATGGGAGGTGTGGGATGTTACCAGATGATTGAGATACATGATTGGCAGGGGTTCTTATCACAAAGTTGCAGCTCCCCAGGTGTGCGTTCCTCAAAACCTCAAGTTCCTGCTCTTTGTGGTTGTTAGCTGCATTTTCCTGCAGTCCTCCCGCCAGCCCTGCTTCTCTGGCCCTAGGAACCACCCTCCTGGCCTGCGTCTGCCACCTGCAGATTTGGTCCCTGCCTAACAGGGTTGAGTGGTAGGAAAGCCCTGGTGGGGCTTTCTAGTAGTTGTACTTTCTTCTGTCAGAACTGATATTCTAATTAGAATATTTCAGTAATTTTTAGCCTTTACAACAGATACCACCCAACTATATTCTAATGTTCTAGTTATTTCTGTTCTCATTTGTTATTTCACAATTCCATTGTAACAGAGGTAAAGATCTGAAAAGGGGCAACGAAATGTTTTACAAATTGTCTCTTTAACACCTCCCCCCCCACCTTTTGGGTTAAAACCTGTATTCCTGACTGAGGCCAGTAAACAAAGGGGCAGAAAAATGCTCTTTTCTGTTTGTTTTTTAGTATCTTAAACCACTGGAGATGGCCCAACATAGCTGTTGGGACAAGGGTCATGAGATTGTCATCAGTGGAGATAAGGTCCACGGAAACCACCAATTACAGTTAAACAACAATAGCCTGAATCCGTGATATGTGACACTGGTCATGTAGACCCAGCCCAACTGCCAAAACCCCCCCTTTTAAAAAGCCCTGCTTTTCTGTTTGAAGTCAGGATGACAGTCTTTTGAGACTTCGAGTCCACTGCCCTCCTCATTTGCCAGCAAATTAGTAAACTTCTCTTTCCTTTTCCTCTTCATTCTCACTGATTTAGCCTCAGGGACAAGTACCAAACTTTCGCTAACACCATGGAACACTGAAATGATAGAGGTGGATTGTCAGGGTCCCCTGTCAGGTGTAAAGTATGTGTTTTCTTCTCTAAGGAGAAAATTGCCAAAGAATTTCCTTGGAACTAGGAAGGAATATCCCCTCCCCCAAGGTCAAGTGAGGATTTACCTTGGAATCACTGAGATGCTTTCCTTAGATGGCTCCCCTGTACTTGAATCATTGAGGGAAGTCTCTCTTAGGATGGTGGATTCATGGGAAAGAGCCCTCATTATCCTCAGAGAAAAGAGGCATTTCCTGGGAGAGAAATTTTTACAGTAGTGGATAACTGGGTTGGTTTGTTTGCAGGCTGAAGAGGAGAAGTCAATACGAATGGTGAGATTGAAGATGCGAGAGAGAATTAACGATAGGCAAGATCAAGGCCTCATACCAGCAGAGGGAGAGGGTGCAATTAAGGACTGTAGTTAAAGGAGTGGCGTTGGCATAGAGGAGGAAAATGTCATTCTCTCAAATTTGTGGGAAGGAATAAATAGTAGTTAGAGATCCAGGAAAACATTGAAGTGATTGGATAAAAGTTAGTCATGATATTGGATTGGCGTTGAATCTGCAGAAAGACTGAAATGAAATACCACCTGGGAGGGGAGACATATTTGCCAATCAGCATAGATAATCACCGATGATTTTAGCATTGATCAATTTTCAGATTAACTAGCAGCTACCTGGAGAGCATAAGCAAATGAAAACTTTTGGGGCTGTTGCTAGACAAAATTAAGAGATAAGAGAAGTTAATTTTCTTCTTCTTCTCACTTCCTCTTTCATTACTGTTATCGCCTGTTGAATTCTACTTTCTCCTTTTCTTCAGAAGCTTATTCTGATATTCTTTCCCAGTGGTTTTACTTTAAGGTAGATGTCAGTCAAAATGGCGAGTTTAGCCACGATCCTCATTTTTGTGTTCCTGAGACTCAAAGAGCCCTTGAGAACTATGTGATCGACTCTAGAGAAGACCTAGAAGACGGTGGAAACTCAACTATGTTTACTCAACTGATTGCCTACAATCACTAAGGAATATACATTCTGTTCAAGTAAACATGGACATATGTGAAAATTGACCACATACTTGTCCACAGAACAAATTCTCAGAAGTTTTCAAGGAATGAATACCAAATAGAACACATTCACTGACATCAATGCATTAAAGTTAGAAATAAATAACAAAAAGATACCTTTAAAATGCTATGTATTCAGAAATTATGGGTTAAAGAGGAAACCATAATATAAATTAGAAAATACTTATAACTGAATGATAATTATTAATCTTTAATTATCATTAAAGATTACACAAGGAAACACTTACAGGAAGCAGCCAGAATACTACTCAAGAGACATGGAAAGATGCTTGATCACATTATTGGCATACAAATGCAATGAAAATCCCAATGAGATACTATATTGCACTTATCAGAGGTTGGCAAAAATTTTCAAATCTGAAATGTCTGCAAGGATGTGGAACAGCAAGAACTCTCATTTGCTGCTGGTGGAAGTGTAAATTAGTTCTACCCCTTTGGAAGGAAGGTTGATGTTACTTAGCAAATTTGACGATGTACATATCCTACAACTCAGAATCCTCTCCATATATAGCGTCCATATTGCTTATGGACTCTTATATGTGTGCGTCAGGCATACATATACATCAAGTGTATACGTGCAAAGAATATTTATAGGAGTATTATTATAAATATCCCCCAAACTGCAAACAGTTCAAATGTGCATCAATAGGTGAATTGCTAAAGAAAAGTAGGTGTTGTTATACAATGGAATATCATACAGCAGTGAAAAGGAATAATCAATGAATTACTGCTACATGGGTGAATATCAAAACAACTTTGAACTGAGAAGGCAAGTCAGAGAAACAAACATTCAGTGTAATTCCCTTCATGAAAATTTCAAAAACATGTAAAACTATAAATTTATTTTATTGGGGTACAATAAATTGATTCTAAGACAATGGGAGAATTAAACATTTAGGAAAGTGACTACTCGAGGGTAGAGGGAGGGAGGGACAGGCAGTCAAAAAGGACGCAAAGAAGAAAGAAGAGAAAATAGAATCATATAAATGTTCCATTAAAAAGGCTGAAAATGAGTGGAAGACAAAATTAGGAAGAAAGAACAAGGGCAACAAATAGAAAACAGTAATAAATATGGTAGATATTAATCCAACTATATCGATAATCACTTTGAATGTCAGTGGTCTAATGCACTAATTAAAAGAGATTGTCAGAACGGATTTAAAAAAACAAGTTCTAACTATAAGTTGTCCACAAGAAACCCACTTTAAATATAAAGACACATATAGATTAAAAGTAAATGGATGGAGAAAGATATACCATGTTAAAACTAATTAAAAGAAAGTAGGAATAGCTATATTAGCTTCAGACAGAGCAGACTTCAAAGCAAGGAAAGCTATCAGAAAAAAGGGGCATTACGTAATGATAAAGGGGTTAATTCACCAAAAAGACATAATAATTCTCAACGTGTTTGCTCCTAAAAACAGAGCATCAAAGCACATGAGCCAAAAAAGGGCACAAAGTAGATTTCCAAAGTGCTAGTGATGCTCTATGACTTAAGCTAGGTGGTAGGCCTGTGAAATGTTGTCTTTGTGTGAAAGATACATGGAAATCACACTTGCTGTTTTGTTTGTGCTGTGACGCGAAGGTTGATGTTCCCCCAAAACTCCTTAGTTGGAACCTAACGCCAAATGAGAAAGTATAAAAGGTGGGACATTTAGGAAGTGATCAGGTCATGAGGGCTCTGCCTTCATGAATGGAATAGTGCCCTTAAAAAAAGAGGTTTGAGGGGAGGAAGGCTGTTTTGCCCCTTCCGCCATGTGAGGACACACAGAAGGCACCGTCCATGAGAAACAAATTCTCACCAGGCACTGAATTTGCTAGCTTTTTGATCTTCAACTTCCCAGCTTCCAGAATTGTGAGCAATACATTTCTGTCATTTATAAATTACCTAGTTTAAGGCATTTTGTTATAGCAGCCAGAGGGGACTGACATAGTATGTATAATATATTTATATTATACATATATGTAATATGTTTCATAACAGGTCTCACAACAACAGAAACGACTACTGCGGTAGCTCCGTGGACAGGATCTCCCCTCTTTACCAGAGGCAGGGAGGCAAGGAAAGACGCCGATGCAGTAGTGATGAGGCGCAAAACACAGGAAGGTCACGAGCCTTTTAAGACAGAATTTGGGACTTTTGAATTAACTGGACATGGTAGGTTGAAGGAAAAGAAAAATAGGATTATTTAATTTTCTAGCTTGTAAGATTATACATTTTTATAAATTGATATAAAATTTCTGGAAAGTTAACTAGAAATTAACAACAGTGTTCGGTGGAGAACTGAAGTAGGTTCTGGGTAGGAGAGGGAGGGAAACATACTTTTCACTCTCTCTTTTGAATTTGAAACCGTGTTCATGTGTTACTTATTCAAAAAATGAAAGAGAAATTTTCAAATTTAATATTTGTGTTTAGCTCGCATACACCTGTTTTTGCAGAACAAGGGAAAAGTTTTGTGGCAGCAATGACTTCACCTATGTCTTGGGATCTGATGGTGAATCAGGCTAAACAGCCAATCTTTTGCATTTATCCTGGGCTGGGGTGGCAGTGAGGGTTGACTGCCCTCTGGTCAAGGGCCGACCCTTGCTGAAATGTCAGGGTTGCCCCTTCGACAGGGTACAGGTGGGCAGTCACCACGATTGGCATGCTTGGTATAACAGCATGAAAAGCGACAAGCTACTCCCTGGTTGATCCTCGTGACTGCGGGAGCCCCGTTTTAAAATCGTGCAGTGAGATTGATCCCTGACACTCCTGCCTTCCCTTTCTGTACCCTTCCGTGCCAGCATCCTCTCCTGTACCTGATCCTACATACATGTGAGCTGGTCTTCTGTAAGCTGCAAATTGATAAAGCCTTAAATTAACCCTCTAAGGGGGTTCTCTGTTTTTATCAGGAATCTTAAAAACCAAAAAGCCCTCAAAACAACAAAAATATTGTTCTTGTGAGCTTTCTGACATTTACGTCTTTTCCATGATACTATGTGACTAATTACCAGGGCTGATTCCGCCTCTTCTTTTACAATGTCATTTATGTAATATACAATTTCGATCATTGTTTTGTTCATACTTTGCCTCATTTCATAAAGTTTTTTTTAGTGACTTATGATAAGCACAGACCATAAAATGATAAGCTACAAATAAGGAATTAAAAACCAGGCCCAGAGAAATAAAAACTAGAATAGAAAGTCATGACCAGGCATAAAAGTAGAACACAAATGAACCACTAGAATTGAGTTTCAAGTTTGTTCTAGGATTCCTGGCAAAAGTGAAAGAGATATGATATGTTACTAGTTATTTTCTCACCTCCCCAATTCCTCCAAAAGCCCTCTATTTCCCTAGGGGAGTATATAGCTTTTCCTAACACAATATCCTAGAAGAAATTTCTCACATGGGCTATACGTGTTTATTATCACCACTGATTCCACATACTTTTCCTTAATAAAGGGCACAACCACCAAGAAGAAAATAAGTTACAGTTGAATCAAAATTGAGTAAATGGTTAACTTGTGCACTGTTAACCAGTGAGTATAACTGACATGACTTGAGAGAGCTGTATATTTGTTTACCAACTTATATCTCAGTAGCAAATAACTAGGGATTTAAGAATCCTCATTTGTACGTGCTTTGGAAATATGCAATCACCTAATATAGTTGCATCATTTTTTGATTCATATGAAAATAGTTGAGATGATGTTCACTTGATAATTTCACTTGTTGAATGTCATGATTCATGTGTTATTTCCTAGTGTATTTAGATTGCTCTCTATATAATTAACACCTTTATTTAATGGGCCACTGGGGAAATAATAATTTCTAAGGAAAAGTTTTGTTCAGCATGTTTATCATTGACTTGGATAAAGAGCAATATATTGATTAAAACTGTAATGGGGCTGGATGCAGTGGCTCACACCTGTAATTCTAGTACTCTGGGAGGCCCAGGCAGGAGGATGGCTTGAGGTCAGGAGTTCAAGAGACTCTGTCTCTACTAAAAGTAGAAAAAATTAACCGGCTGAGGTGGAGCGTGCCTGTAGTCCCAACTACTCGAGAGGCTGAGACAGGAGGATTGCTTGAATTTGAGGTTGCTGTGAGCTAGGCTGAAGCCACGGCACTCTAGAGACTCTGTCTAAAAGAAAAAAAAAAAACGCTGTATTGGACACGAAAATGTCAGGGTTTGTAGAGGACACTTTATCTGGGAATGTTTCCTTGTTGTTTTTCTCAAGAACATGCCTGTGGCCTTGCACGCAAGTCCAGAGTGCCCTAACCCTGCAAACGGGAGGGGCTAGAGAGTTTAGATGCAAACATCTGCTCACCGGAGACGAAACAACAAGGAACAGGGACGTGTTGAGTCGGGGCAGTGTGGGAACAAAGAAATTGCGGTGGGACAGTTGCCAAACAGGCTGTGTTATAAATAAAGCAACTACAGCAAGAAGTTTTGCTGCAGTCCTGTACCGTCTTTGTGTGTCTGTGTCTTTTTGTAAGGGCTGCATGTAAGGGCTGCAGTCATGTCCCGTCTGTACGTATATCTGTGTCTTTTTGTCTCTGTGTTCATTCCTCGGCCCTAAGAAACGGGCCATGGCAAGGTTCATTCAAACAAAGGATGACAGAATCTGGGTGTCGTTCCATCTTGGGCCCTTCACATGACCATATCACAAGTTGTCTGGAACATGCTAAGATCTAGTCAAACACATATCTGCTTGTCTGTGGGATTTTTCTGGACCGCTTCCTACCCTACCTACCCTCTGCTGATCCCGCTCCTCTCGCTCTGGCATGTGCTGCAGGCCTTCTTGCTCACCGAGCGTTTGCACCTACCTCGCCAGCCAGCTCCTCGGCACTGCATCCTGGAGGCGACTGTGCTCAGCCTTTGGCTGCCTGCCCCGAGCTCTGTGGAGAGAGTGCTCCTGCCTTCCCTGCTTCCGGGAGCTTGACTCAGCCGGGAGCCGGGCCCCGCGGCCAGGTTTCTCTGCGGCGTGTGAGCGTGTGGGGTGCCATCAGTCTTCAGCTCCTTTAGGTGTTGTCTGGAGTCAGAGTGAGGAAACCTAAAGGCTACTCAGAATTGTTTAAAAAATAAAGAAGAGCAAAGGTGTACTCACTCATTCATTCAATCATTCATTCCTTGCCAGTTGTGTGCCAGGCATTGAGAACAGAGGTAAACATGACAGACACTGTCTGTTTTCCCAGAATTGAATTAATGGCAAGGGAAGAAGTAATTTTAAGGCAGCTTTTTTGGGTGTTATTTATTTACAGTTTGGTTACACAGTGGACGTGGTTGGCCATTTAGACAAGAGTAATATGACAAAGATGATGTGTTCTTACTAGCAGCTATCAATTGGTCTCCACGGTGGTTGTTAAAGCGGAGTGATTTTTCCACTCCATGAGACATGTCAGCAATGTCTGGAGACATTTTTGGATGTCACCACTGCAAAGGTGTTACATAGTGGTTAGAAGTCAGGGATGCTGCTAAACATACTACAGTGTACAGGAGAATTCCCCAAAATGAAGAATTATTGAGTCCAAAATGTCAACGGTACTGAGATTGAGAGGGTTTGGCTAGGATATATGTCAATCTTAATGTTTCTGAGAGAGCAACCATCATGAATGCTTCCTTTAGCCTGGTAGCTATTATAATTATTAATAGCTGACATTTATTGAGCACTTACTACATGCTAGGCACTATGGTAAATAAATGAATTATCTCATTTAATCATCAAAAACCTATAAGGTAGACATTATTAGCTCTATTTTAGAGATGCAGAAACAGGTGTGATAGGATTAACAAACTTGCTCAAGATCTCATTGCTAGTAAGTGCCAGAGCAGACAGTTTCACCCAGGAAGTCCGACTCCTCACTCTTCAGCACCCACTACTGTTTCTCTAAATAACATCTTTAACTCAGTTGCCAGGGTCTCCTTCAGCTGCTCCTTAGCTCGTTAGAAATTGCTTTAGTGATACTCTGTTTCTGTTGGAAGCCCAAGAGGAAAGACAGGTTGACATAATGGTGTATAATTCAATCCAAATTTGGGAAAAGAGAATGTTACATTTTAAAGCATCAAGATCTAGTTTACGTGATTAATGGTTCTTCCATTGATCGTCCAACTGGCACACCAATCTGACTCAGTCAAACGGAATCAACCAAAACCGTTAGTCGTGTCTAACTCAGCTGTGGTTGTCTTGACACAAAGCTGCAATTCTACAAACAGCAGAAGCAAGCTAATAGGCTCTGATGCATTTAGCTTTCGTCAGTTTACATTTTATTATTTTGGCTTTTCATCATTTTACACTTCTGCTTTACTAAGAATTTCTGGGCAGTTTTTGATCAAAATTTTAGGGTCAGATTGCACTTTTCATCAAACTTACCATCAAACACCAGAAAACTGGTGTTTTCCCAAGGCAGAGCAGCAGTCCGCTGTCATCTATACCTTTACTTGCATTACAGTGTCTGAACTCTCCTAGACTGTAATTTGACCTAGCTCCTTAACCCTATAATCTAAAAGATAGGAGGTAATCGAACACCGTGTCTGCCCATACGATAGGGCAGAATTCTTCCGTCTTCTCACCTGAGCACAACAGGCTTGTGCCACCCAGAAGAATGAAAAGGTAATTCAGAATATGTGGGGTCCTTATAGCCCAGGCGGATATCCTTATGAAGAGGAGGAAATATGGGCCCCACAAATCGCAGGTTAGTGTGAATAAGTGTTGTTTGGTCCCAGGAAGTTTCTGAAATAACTTGCTCTCATAAATGCATGTGTGTGTGCCCAGAGATTTGGCTGTGTCGTTTTAGTCCCTTGAGGTATGTGTGGGTGTGGGTATTATTAATGTGCCCCAAATCATTTCTAGAAAGAGTAACTAACTTATTTGGAATTCATATCCGCTTGTCTGACTGTGAGTGAAAACACCTTTGTATGCAGAACCAGTAATAGTTTCTAGTGGGTTAAATGTCAAAGATGTTGACTTTTTTTTTTCTTTGAACTGTGATTATCTAAAGGGTAGGTTGATAGGTAGATATTTTTGTGGGTAAGCATCCTTTTTCCTGCTTGTTACCAAAACTGGTATATCATCTTTCTCTCCTATAATTTAGTAAGTCTCACACACACTGTCTTATTAATGACCTCTCTGAATTCCTGGAGTGGTAGATGGCTTCCTGGGGGGGTTTTGTTTGTTTTGTTTCTCTTGTCCTCTAAAAGTCACAGGGATGTTAAAAAATCTCAAAACTTCAAGGCTGGTCAATAGTTTAGATCACTAGTGCAGCTTTATGTTTTAAAATCTTCAGAAAGGCTTGCAGAGGGTCTGCTATTATTCAAGTTTCTTCCAGAAATGTCCTTGGATACTGCCTGCAAACACTGCTTGACGCTAGAAGTACTTATGTATTTATCTCATCCAAACTGAATGGGAATATAGTGATAATAGCAGCTACCATTTACTGACTGATGTGCTAGGGCCAGCGCTGGCTGCCTTAAATGCACTCTTCTCCTGTCATCTGTATAACGGTGCCTTTATTTATTCTCATTTTACAGAGAACAGTGAAATTCACATTAAGTAATGCAGGTTGGATTGAGTTACACAGCTGACAAGAAAGCAGCTTAACTGGGATTTGAACACAGGTCAGCTGATACCAAGGCTCATGTGATTAGCCACTCTCCCGCACTGGGGGCTCTGTTCTTGGGCTCAGGGTTTACCAGAAGGATTGTAGAGTGTAGAGACAACGGAGGAAGAAGTAGACGAAGAGAGTAAGGGTACAGAAGTGGAACTTTCTTTCAGGAGACAGCTTGAGGATCAATTTGTTTCTAATTTTTCTCAGCCAAGTCCTGCTTCTATACTTCACAATATTTCTTTTTTTAGAAAATTTATTTATTTTTATTTAAAGTTTTTTAAGAGCATGAGGTTTCACATTTTTGCTCAGGCTGGTCTGGAACTCCTGGGCTCAAGCGATCCTCCTGCCTCAGCCTCCCGAGTAGCTGGGACTACGGGTGCGTGCCACCATTCCTGGCTGACAACGCTTCCAAAAAGGGCAAATTGCTGTAGGAAAATGGATGTCAGTTTCCGGGTAGATACTACAATACAATATTTTATGAGTTTTATTTTTAAGCGCACATATAAAACATGTTCCTAGTTTTATAGATCTCAGGCTTACTTCAGATAGAATTTCCCTACCCCTCCCTTTTCTCATTAAGAGGCAAATAGAGGCTTAATTAAGTCTAGTGTAGTCATCATTTAATTAGAGAAGTAATATCTTGAGTTATAATTTCCATCAAAAATTCTGTATACCTTTAAAAAAACATTTCACAGTATTTAAGCTTTGCAGCCTTTGCACAGACCATTGTCCTATTAAGGAAAATAGGAAATGTCACCTGCTTTTAATTCAGCTGTTATAACTGAAAAATTTTTACCTGATTCATCTTCAAAGGAAGGAAGCTGGAGAAGCTGATACTTCATTATAATGTAGAATAGTAGCTAACATTTATTGAGTACTCGACTATCCGACCCAGCGCCAAGGCTGGGTACTTTTACATCACTAGTGTCATCTCCATTTTACAGATGACAAAACTGAGGTTTGGAGTGGTTTGGAAACTAGCTCATAGGGCTGACTCCAAAGTCAATATTTTCAATTTTGCCTAAATCGCGTCTGAACTTCAGACTAATTAGGGTAAAATACACAAGAGCGTGTTTTCTTTTTATTTCCTCTGCTAAAAATCTGAGTGCTCTATTTTCTTCAATGCCAACACAGACAAGCAATTTTAGAAAACACTGTTACCTCTATTGATTCTAAATGGAGGCACAGGGTCATGCTGTAACACTTGAAATGCCTCAGCCAGATGTTAGACACTGTCCGTTATCTTTCTGGCTTTAAATCCCAGAGCTTTCCTTCTTGCGTCCTCTGCTCCAGCCACACTGGATCAGTCACCACGGCCTAGACACACCTCATTTCCAACGTAACCACTGTGTAGAGGATTAATACACGCAAGACACTGTGAATCTGGGGAAGTTTAAAGAACAAACATCGCAGTCTGGTGGGGACGGCGGGCATGGACCGAGATGCCTTCAGCGCAGACGTTGGTATGATGAACACTCCCAAGGAGAGTTGCAGATAAAATTCTGTAGGAACACACAAGGGAGAGTGACTAAGTGTGACAAAGGTGGCATGTGATGTGGTTCTTGGCCAAGAGAATTTTGGCAGGTAGAGATGATGGAAAGGGTGTTTTAGGTGTTTCGGAGGCTGCCCAAACTACGGTATCATGGACGATGCTGAGCCGTAACCTGCGTGATACGTCCAGGAAAGAGAGCTGCGTGGTGTGCAAGAGGACAGCTGTAAAACTGAACATGACCAAGAACAGGCTTCCAAGGTGGTGGGGCATGGATGACTAAGAGCCTCACAATCCTGATAAGGAATGTGGATTTTGTTCTATAGGCAGAGATACCTTAAAATCCAAATAGTCTCCATCCACCCTGATCCTCCTTGAATACTCTAAGGATGCTCATATCTCACTGGGCAAAACTTGATGTTTCCTCTACCTGGAAAAATCTTTCCCCAAATATCTGCATAGCCCACTCCTTTGTTTCCTTTAGGTCTTTACTTTAAAATTACACTTTATCAGCAAGATTGCCCTGACTACCCTGTGTAAAATAGGGTACTGCCCTGTGTCCTTGAACCCAGCTTTATTCTTTCACACAGTTCTTATCACCATCTGCTATATTATTTATTTGTTTACTGGTCTTCCCTCCCCTATTTTATCTCCCCCATCTGAAATATAAGATACTTAAGGGCAGAATTTTTTTATGTGTGTATTTTATTTGTTTGCTATATTTCCAGCATTAAGAACAATAACTGGTACAAAGAGGGAAGGTGCTTAATACATATTTGTTCAATTAATGAATTAAATAAAATCTGAGTGTTTAGCCTCTGGAGCCCCTCAGAATGCTCTGTTTTTATCTTATCAAAGTTTTCTTGTTTTTTTGAGGCTATATGCAAAAGAATCACATGGAGCGCTTGTTAAAAAACGCAGATTACTGGTGGTTCCCCTCAAATATAATTGTGCAGATAATCCTCAGATCACTTGTTTAAAACAGTGAAATCTGTGTCTAGAGCTCACAATAAAACTCGAATAGGCTCAAAGGGAAAGGAGAATTTTATGGCTCACAGAATAAAAAATTTCATGTGTAGTTCTTCCATCATGTACTGGCTGACTCAGTGACGTCACCAAGTCCTGTTTCTATCCCTCTTATGCTTGGCCTTCCATGGTTGGCTTTATCCTTGAATTCTACTGGGTGGCAAAATGGTGGCTAGATATCTGGATGTCACCTTTTCTCCCCATGCCATCCATCAGAGGAGAAGAAACAGTGTTTTTAAAGCTGACCTGGCACAGAGCGTGGGATTCATTCTCTCTCTTTGGCTTGAATTGTGTCCCCTCTTCATTTCCAAAGCAGTCACTGTGACCGGTGTGGGGGATGGGCTACGGTGATTGGCTAAGCCAGCCAGAGTCCACCTCTTGAGCTGACATTATGGGACCCCAACCATGTGGTTGAGAGTGGTTGAGGGGTGAATGTTTCAACAGAAAAATTAGGGCACTGTTAGAGGAAGAAGAGGAAGGTAGATGCTAGGGAGACAGCCAACAGAAGGCCTGGCTTCAGGCATTCTCTTTCAGCTGGTTAACCTCTGTTCCCAAGACTGGTGCTGATGGACCACAGCTCTGTGGACTGGTTTCTGATCTTGGTTGGGTAATGGTTTTTCTTCCCCTTTCCTTTCTTGTAGGTATGTAAAATACTAACCGCTTTCCTCAAAACCCCACCTAGTCCCACTCTTTCTCTCTTAGCTGGTGATCTCAACTTTAAATCATAGAGAAAACAGAAGTAATTAGACAAGTATATGTACCATTTCTACCGTCTACCAGTTCACAGACTCATCTATATTTGTGCTCATTCTTACCCTTTTCGCCTGTATTAGAGTTATGGTTGGCAAATTATGGCCTGTGGGCCTGCCACATGTTTTTGTAAATAAAATTTTACTGGAAGACAGCTATACTCATTTAACTATTGTCTATGGCTTCTCTTTTGATACAATGGAAGAGTTTAGTGCATCAGAAACTGTGTGGCCCGCAAAGCTGAAAATATTTAGTATCTTGCCTTTTAGGATAAAGTTTGCTGATCCCTGTTTTAGAAGATGGAGTTGTTATCATGTAATCAAGGCTAATCTTTCTTGTTCCTGATCTCGTCCCCTTCCATTTCTTCTGGTCATTTAGGCTTTCCTTCTGCCCTCAGCCTTTCTAACGCCAGTGGCCATTCTTCCACAGTCTCCCCACGTGCTTGATGTTAGCAGTCTTAAAATAAGCCAAAACAAAACATTTCGTGTTCCTTCAACACTCTTATTACCCTGGCTTATCTTTCATTTCCCTTCTCATCCAGGCTCCTTAAAGTGTTACTTTCACTGTCAGTCTCAGATTCCTCACCTTCCAGTCACTTCTCAAACCGCTTCAGTCTTACTTCTGTGCTCACCATTTGCTGTTAGTTAACTAGTTAATGAGATCAATCATTTAATTGGTTAAACCATTTAGTTAATAAAAATATTTCTTGGGGAGCCACTACGTACCAGGTTCTGCTCTAGGCTCTGAGGACACAGCAGTGAACAAAATCAGCAGAAACTCCTGCCAAGTGGAATTTATAATCTAGTTGGGGAGGTGGAAAATGAACAAAATAAATAAGTAAAATATTCGGTATGCTAGAAAGTGATTACGCGCTATGGAGAAAATTCAAGCAGAGAAGGGAGATGGAGAGTACTGGTGAGGGGTTTGGGGTTCAGATTTTAAAAGGATGGTCCAGGAAAGCATCACTGAGAAGATGACATTTGATCAAAGACCTAGTAGAGGAGAGTGATTGAGCCCCTGGCAGAGGGGTAAGGACCCTCGGGTGGGAGTGTCTGGAATGCTCAAGGAACTGAAGGGACTAGTATGGCTGGAGTCACCAGGAATAAGGGGCAGAGGATAGTAGATGGGATTGGAGGGGTTCTGTGGGGCTACGTTGCTTAGAGACTCACATGCCATTCTTTTTTTGTTTGTTTGTTTCGAGACGGAGTCTCACTTTGTTGCCCGGGCTAGAGTGCCGTGGCGTCAGCCCAGCTCACAGCAACCTCAAACTCCCGGGCTCAATCGATTCTTCTGCCTCAGCCCCTCGAGTAGCTGGGACTACAGGTGCACGCCACCACGCCTGGCTAATTTTCTCTATTTTTAGTAGAGAGAGGTTCCTGCCTTTTCTCAGGCTGATCTTGAACTCCTGAGCTCAAGTGATCCTCCTGCCAGAGTGCTAGGATTACAGGCGTGAGCCACCGTGCCTGGCCATGCATGCTAAAGATTTTGGTTTTTATTCTGAATGACTTGGGAGATTGTTAAAGGGTTTTAAGCCAAGAAGTGATATGGTCTGACTCAGCATTCTGAAGGGATCCCTCTGGCTGCTCTGAGGGAAGCCAGTTTAGGAGATTGTCGCTGTTATCCAGAGGTGACGGTGGCTGGGATGTGATACTTACTGGAGACTTTCAGTTCTGAGTATATTTTGAAGACAGAGGTGAAAGGATATGCTATAGACTAGATGTGGTGTGGGACATAAAGAGGGTAGTCAAAGATAAATCCAAGGTTTTTGGCCTAAGCCACTGAAAAGACAGAATTGTCATCAACTGAGATGAGAGAGATTGTATGAGCTGCAAGTTTCAGAGGAAAGATCAGGAATTTGGGGCACACTAAGTCTGAAATGCCTTTTAGACATTCAAGAGAAAATAGTATACAATTGGGTGCATAAGTCAGGAGATCAGTAGAGAGATCAGGGTTGGAAATAAATACTTGCAAGTCAGCATAGAGATCATAGTTAAAAGCCGAATGACTAGGCAACATCATAAAGGGAGCCTTGGGGTACTCCAATTTTAAGATGTTGTAAAAATGAGGAGGGAAAGAGTCTAAAGCAGCAGCAGCCAAGGAGACAAAAGTGGAGCCAGGTGCAATGGTGTCATGGAAGCCAAGGAAGAAAGTGATGGGAGGAGGCAAACGGTGGGGGTGAATGTTAACAACAGGTCGAGTAAGATGAGGACTGAGGATTGACCGTGAAATTTAGCATCATGGGTCACTAGTGACCTTGACAAGAACAGTTTTGGTGGAATGGTCAGTACAGAAGCCTGACTGGAGTGCGTTCAAGACAGAATGATAGGAGAAGAATTAGAGACAGGGAAGATAGAAAATTTTGAGGAGTTTTGCCACAAAAGGTAGCAGAGAAACAACATTCTATTTGAAAATCCAAAGATTTCTGATTTTGTTTTTCTGTTATCTTTGGCACTGTGCTCTTCTTTTGTCTGACTTCTAAGACTTCCGTCTGCCAATATCTGCATCTCTGTGCCTAAGGGTTTTCTCTGAATCCTGCATGCAACAAAGGGAAGTGCCAGGAAATTAGCATCCCTGGGAGCAGCACCCCACCAATGGCTGATGGGAGTTGGTAGAAAATATCACAGCTTCTTTACCCTCGCGTGGGTGCGAGTACCTCTGAGGCTAATGGTTTTATACCATTATCCAGTGCACCTGTGGGAAATAAGCTCCAGTCGCCCACAGTGGTAGCTAGACTTGAAGACACATTCTCTGTTGGTTGCCTTCACTTCCTTGTCCCATTTCTTCAATTCCCAGATGGTGTTTCCTGTACCTCCCAAATAAATTATTTGCGCTTGAATTCTTGTTTCAGGGTCTGCTTCTTGGGGGACCTAACTTAAGACACTGCATATTTAATCATAATCTAAAACTTAATAAAGCTCAAATGTCCCATGTTAATAAATATAGTACTAACTTTCCATTTATTTATTTATTTTCTTTTTCTTTTTTTTCTTTTCTTTTTCTTTTTTTTAGAGATAGGGTCTTTCTCTGCAGCCCAGGCTGGAATGCAGTGGTGCAATCATAGCTCACTGCAGCCTGGAACTCCTGGACTCAGGAGAGCCTCCTGTCTGAGCCTTCCAAGTAGCTAGGATGACAGGTGCATGCCACCACTCCTGGCTAATTTTTCTATTTTTTTTAGAGTTGGGGTCTCACTATGTTGCCCAGGGTGGTCTCAAATTCCTGGCCTCAATCTATCCTCCAGTCTTGGACTCCCAAAGTGCTGGGATTTCAGGTGTGAGCCATCTCACTTGGCCTACCTTTCAGTTTATAATTCACATATTTTCAATTAAAGACTCCTTAAATAATTCTGGTCAATGTAACAAGGGCATTAGAAATGGAAAGATTGAGGAAACTTCTTTTTGCAAATAATTCCTAGGCTTTTTTTCTTTTTTCACCTGTGATAATAAGAAATATGTATGTGGTGTTTGTCCAGAGTTTCTGACACAGAACTTCTAAAACCCTTGGAATTTCCTGAGTGATACAGGTGATAGGAGCATCTTTTGTTATTCATAATAAGCCCCTTTCGACCAGAATAAGGTGACTCTTGGGGGGCCCCTAGATAGTTTCAGGATAGAGCCTGGTTGCCAGAGGAACCAAGCTTGTGAAACTTTCAGCCCCACCCCTGGACCTGTGGGGCCAGGAGAGGAGCTGGAGGCTGCTGAGTTCAATCACGAATGGCCAAAGAGTAATCGACCGTACCTACGTAATGAAACCTTCATAAAAAACTCTAAATGACAGGGCTTGAAGAACTTCTGAGTTGGTGAACACGTGAGGGTGCGGGGCAGCAGGGTGTGCCCAGGGAGGGCGTGGAAGCTCTGTGCCCTCCCTCCATACCTTTCCCTGCGCTTCCCTTTCATGTGGTTGTTGCTGATTTGTATCCTTTATGATAAATCAGTAATGGTAAGTGAAACGTTTCCCCGAGTTCCGTGAGACATTCCAGCCAATTATCAAACCTGGGGAAGGGGTTGTGGGGAACCCTGATTTGTAGCTGATTGCTCAGAAGTAACCTGGGACTTGCAAGTGGCATCTAAAGTGAGACAGGCTTGTGGTACTGAACCTTCAACCTGTGGAATCCGATGCTAACTGCAGGCGACAGCGTCAGAATTGAGATGAACTGCAGGACACCCAGAGGGTGTGGGCGGAGGATTGGAGGGCGCCTGTTGTGGGAAACCCCCACACATTTGATGTCGGAAGTGTTGTCAGTGGACACAGTAGAGAACTACCAAAAACTCAATTCCTCCTAAAACCTATGTTTATTTCCTGCATTTCGAAGGCATTAGCACACTATGAGCATTGCCAGACCTGGGGATGAGAGCGAAAGTCTGATTTCGTGCCAGCTACGTTAGTCTTGCATCTGTAATCTCTAATTACATAGTCTAGAGAATTATTAGTTCCACAGTACTGCTCAAGGCTCATGAGTGATTTTCCTTTCAGAACACTTTGTAAGTGTTAATTACTCAACACAATCTGTGAGGGATACAGATTATTTTATGGTCAGAGTATTTAACTCCTCTTGAGAGATTTTTCCCAATGCAGCACACTCACTTACTATTAAAATATGAAACTTCTTTATAAGTAGACAAAGAATACTGAATACTCCCTCTTTAATGTAGCTAAAAACATACTTCCCTTCTCTGTACTCCTGTAGAATCTAAAAACATTATACTGTACTCCTAAAATTACTTGAGAGTCAGTCCCTTAAAGTGGTGAAGAGTCTTGTCCCAGGGCTTAAGCCTGGATTATTTTATCACCTCTGTGTCACAATGTCTCAGTTCTGGTATCTTTTGAGAAAAGAAGACCTGTCTGGAGCTGCTTCGTCTCATTCTCTTTCAAGAATATCTCTTTCTTTACTCACATCTTAAAATGTTGATATTCCCCATGTCCCCATGGCTAATTCTAGTTCTCTCTCTCTGTTTTCTTTTCAAGAAACAGAGTCTTGCTCTGTTGCACAGGCTGGAGTGCGGTGATGTAATCATAGCTCAATGCCGGGCTCAACTCCTGGGCTCAAGCTACCCTCCTGCCTTAACCTCTGAGTAGCTAGGAATACAGGCACAGGCCACCACATCCAGCTCATTTTTTAAATATTTTGTAGAGATGGGGTCTTACTATGTTGCTTAGGCTGATCTCAAACTCCTGGCCTCAAATGATCCTCCTGCCTTGGTCTCCCAAAGTGCTGGGATTATAGGTATAAGCCACTGCACCCGCCTAGTTTTCTTCATCTCTTGTTCCATATACTCTTCCTTGGAGAAAATTTTTATTTGAAAGACTTGTATTTAATGTTTACTAGGGACTGAGCACTGTTTAAACATTTACAAACAAAATGGTTTCATCTTCATGATGTTTTGAGGTATATATTCTTATTATCCCCATTTTATGGACTAGGAAACTGAGGCACAGAGGGATGAGTAATTTGCCCAAGTTTCCATCACTACTAAATGGAGGTCTAGGACTTGGACTCGGATAGTCTGTCTCCGAGGCCGTGGTCTTCATCACCTCACTATGCTTATTCTGCCTTTTCTGCAATGCAGATTGTGCCTATTTGGAGAACCTCAAACCTGTTCATCTTTTTCCTTGAAAAGAAAAAAAAAAAGACCTTTTATTAGGTCTAAGTTTCTCCCTCCTGAAGTGACTGGACAAACTTATTTTCTATTATTTTATTTTTAAAATATTTAACTCTTTCATTCACGTGACATTCATTGTAGTGCGGGTGAGGCATCTAATGAAATTACTTCCCCTCGTATTTCTAAGTGGTTATTCTAATGGCATTTATTGAACGGTCCTCTGTCACGTTCAAAAATTGCTTTCTATATTTCAGATTTTCTGTATGGTCATTTCAGAACCAATACTATTATTCAAAAATATCCTGTGATCTACTTTCATCGCTATGTATCTCCGAGCTCCTGAATACTATCTTAGCCTCTACTCTGTGCAAACTCTGATTTTATAACATACAGCTTTTCAGTCAAAGAAAACATCAGTGCCTCCAAAGCTGAAGTGCAGGCTTTTAATTTACCTTCTCATCAACTAATCCTTTTATAAGTCCATTCATCACTGACAGTCTATGCTTAGCATAACAACAAAAGGTAAGGGCCTTTTCTGAAATTTTTACTTGGAGCTCAGAGCTCATAATAGAGTTTCTTCTCTCCTCCAGAGTTCTTATACCATCCACAAACACTCACAGAAAAGGTGTGTTGAACACCAGCTACTAATCATAGGTTTGGTCCTTATAATTAATATCAATTCCTAAGAACTAACATCCAAGCCATTTCCCATGATTCTCATTGTTTACTTATCAACTTATTCTATATGCACTGTATCAGAAACTATCCATCTAATGATGTGATTTCCTCTTTTTAGAAACTTTCTGTGACTTCCATTGCTTCAAGGATAAAGGGCTAAATCCTTCTGAGTGGCCCATAGGGCCATTGCCAATCCGGCTCTTGTTTGCAGCCTCAACCCAAGCTTGCTTGCCCGGCCACAGGCAGGTGTGCTCAGACCGGGCATCCCAGTTTGGGTTCGCAGGGCCCCATCAGTCAGCGTGGGGAAGTGTGAGGCAAGGCAGCAGTGGACTTGACAATGACCCCATCCCACAGACCAACTGCAGGCAGTGAATACCCAGATGACTCTCCCCAGGATACCATCTTGGGACTGTGAAGGAAAGAACTAACTAAAATGAACCCTTCCCTCTGAACTTCAAAGGACATAACAGAATTCCCAGTGGACCACAGTTCTTGAGTCCTACCTACAGATCAAAACACAAGTGGAAGTTTTGCAACTCTTGGCTGCTACAGAGGTCCAGGGGAAGGGATGATGTTTGCATGGAGACAAAATTAGGAGGATTCAAGTTACATTATGAAGGCAGAGCAGGTATGTCATGTGGACTGATTGGATGTGGGAGATAAATTAAAGATAATTCTTTTTGCTCTCCTTCTTCTTTATACTCTGGGCTGGAGCCAAATGGAACTACTGCAAATCCTGAACTGGTCTCTCCTCCTATTGCTTCCCAGCCTGTGCACACGCTGTTCCCTCAGCCCGGGACTCTCTTCTGTGTCTTCCTCCTTCCCACCTCCCCCGCCACCTTGCTCCCTCTACACTTTAGCTACCTCCTGGCTAACTCCTAGTCTACCTTTAGGTCTATGCAAAGATTCTCCAGGGAACTCTTTCCTCACTCACCACTGCTGAGCCTCACATATGCTTCCTAATGCTCTCTTTTTACTCCAACCTATCATGTATCTTGCTATGGAGCCCAGTTGCTCATCTATAGCTCTTTCTAGAATGTAAATTCCTTAAGAATAGGAACTCTGCCTTGTTCTCGATTGCAATCCTAGCACCTAGCACAGCACCAGGCAAATAGTAGATAGTCAATATTTACTGAATGAATGAATACGTAAATATAAAGAAAATGTATATTTGATGTTATGGGAAATAAAACATAGACATGAAGAGAAAATGTTTTGCCGAAAATACACATAATATATTTTAGGCTATGTAGAATTGTTTTTGTTTGTGCATGCACTACATCTTCTCCTGGAGTTTCTACCCTGGAGTAGGCACCAGAAAACATAGGGTTCCAAAGGTGCACCTAGGGTCACCGTGGAAACCGCAGGCAAAAACATTTGTGCTCCAGGCTTCTGGAACAGAATGATTGAAAGAACACGAGTCAGAGCAGGGGAATTTAGGAATCTGCTGACTATGCCTGACTGAATGGGGTCATTGGTCCCAATCACACCCTGGAGATACATATTATGGTCAGAGACAATCAGAAATGAAAAATGACGTTAACTTGTACCGTGTGGAGTTGTCTTCGGTTGATAGAAAAACTTTTCTGTGAGTGTTTATTTTACTTATGTTGCTAGCCAGGAGTAAATTAAATATCCATCCTAGATCTAAAGATGTAATCATTTGAGACTTGTAAAAATCAGATTTTGGAAATAAGTTAGTATTTCTTAATCTATGCTTAATATTAATAACAAATATTCGTATACTTTAGCATCATAACATGACACTCTCATTTAATTATACTTTTATTCCTGAGAGGTAAAATTATTATAAATGCTTTTTAACATCAGAGTCCAAAATAATGCATACAGTTGGTAGGAGAGTGATGCCTGAAACCCAGTCTTCTGATTATAAATCCAGTATTTTTTTCCACTGCTCCAGGATATAAAGGGACTGATTTATATATACAGATAATTCACTCCTAACATTTTCATTAATCCAGATAATTCATCTCCTAACATTTTAATTACTCATTTATTTATTCATTCTTCAAATACTTGTTGAGCATCTGTTTTGTGTAAGTCTCTTCACCTATAAAATGGGAATAAAAATAGTACCTACCTGATAGACAACCGATATATAAATCTCTGTGCTTGGTTTTCAATAAAACTTAACTGTTAACTATTATCATTTTCCTGATAGAAATATGTGGAGTAGAGACATATATTAAATGTGCATATGGAAGTGAACATTTAAAACTTGAGCTTATGGCTGGGCGCAGTGGCTCACGCCTGTAATCCTAGCACTCTGGGAGGCCCAGGCAGGTGGATCGTTTGAGCTCAGGAGTTCAAGACCAGCCTGAGCAAGAGCAAGACCCCGTCTCTACTAAAAAAATGAAAGAAATGATCTGGACAACTAAAAATATATAGAAAAAATTAGCTGGGCATGGTGGAACATGCCTGTAGTCCCAGCTACTCAGGAAACTGAGGCAGGAGGATCGCCTGAGCCCAGGAGTTTGAGGTTCCTGTGAGCTAGGCTGACGCCACGGCACTCTAGCCCAGGCAACAGAGCAAGACTCTGTCTCCAAAAAAAAAAAAACCTTGAGCTTACAATGCGTAGCTCACTAATAATATTTCTCAATGTGACGATGATGGTAGCGGTAATTTTAGCTGAGGTAGTGGTGATGGCAGCTGAGGAGTGATGTGGGGAATATTATTTTATTCATTTTTAGAGAAAAAATCTTCATTTTATTTCTGAAAAAATAGGAATGACAAAAATATGTAGATGAATAAACTGTAAAGTTTTAAAAATGCAAAAGTTGTTAGCCTGTTTAAAATATGTGGCAAATTGGTCAATAAATTGACACTATTAAGTATATTGATCTGGCCATGGAACTTTCTTTTACCTTCTAAAACTGCTATTCTTTTAAAAATTCATTATTATACATATTTATGGGATATATCATGTTGTGATACATGTAATGTATAGTGATCAGATCAGGGTAATTAGCATATCCATCATCTCAAATATTTATCATCTCTTTGTGTTGGGAACATTCAATATCCTCCTTTTAGTTATTTGAAGCTATATATTATTGTTAACTATAGTTCGTATCCTGCAACTTAACTAAATTTGTTTACCAGTTCTAAGAGTTTTTTGGTAGAGTCTTTAGGTTTTTCTGGATATAAGATCATGTCATGTACAAACAGGGACAATTTGACTTTCTCTCTTCCAATATGGATGCTTTGTATTTTTTCTCTTGCCTGATTGCTCTGGCCAGGACTTCTAGACTATACTGAATTAGAGTGGTAAAAGTATGCATACTTGTTTTGTTCCAGATCTTAGAGGAAAAGCTTTCATCTTTTTCCTGTACAGTATGATGTTAGCTGTGCGTTTTCCATAATGACCTTTATTGTGCTGAGGTGTTTTTCTTCTATACCTAATTTATTGAAAATTTTTATCATGAATGATATTGAATTTATCAAATTTTTTTTCTGAATCTATTGAGATGATCATATGGTTTTTGTCCTTTGTTGATGTGATGTATCATGTTTATTGATTTGTGTATGCTGAACCATCCTTGAATTCTGGGGATAAATGTCACTTGATCATGATGTATTATCTTTTTGAAGTGTTGTTAGATTCAGTTTGCTAGTGTTTTTTTTCTTTTTTTAGTTTGCTAGTGTTTTGTTGTGTATTTTTGTGTCTATGTTCATCAAGCGTATTGGCCTGTTGTTTTCTTTTTTTGTTGTGTCCTTGTCTGGTTTTGGCATCAGGGTTATGCTGGCCTTGTAAAATGAGTTGAAAGAGTTTCCTCTGCTTCAGTTTTTTGGAATAGTTTGACAGAAATTGGCATTTTTCTTTAAAGTTTCAGTAGAATTTAGTGGTGAAGCCATTCACTCCTGGACTTTTCCTTGCTGGAAGAATTTTTATTATAGATCCAATCTTGTTACTCATTACTGATCTGTTTGAATTTTCCATTTCTTCTTGGTTCAATCTTGGTAGGTTGTATGTGTCCAGGAATTTATTCATTTCCTCTAGGTTTCTAAATTTATTGGCGTATGCTTGTTCATAGTAGTCTCTAATGATCCTTTGTATTTCTGTGATATCCTTTGTGATGTCTCCTTTTTTGTTTCTGATTTATTTGGGTTTTCTCATTTTTTCTTAGTCCAGCTAATGGCTTGTCAATTTTGTTTATCTTTTCAAAAAACCAATTTTTCATTTCATTGATCTTTTGTATTGCTTTTTTAGTCTCAATTTCTTCTTTCTCCTTCCTTCCTCCCTCCCTCCTCCCCTCATTCCTTCTTCCCACCTTCTCTCCTTTCCTTCTTTCTCCCTTACCTTCTTCCCTTCCCTTCTTCCCTTCCCTTCTCTTCCCTTCCCTTCCCTTCATTTTTAAAGACAGGCTTTCACTCTGCGGTGTTGCCCAGGCTAGAGTACAGTGACGTCATCATAGCTAACTGCAACCTCAAACTCCTGGGCTCAAGCAATCCTCCTGCTCCAGCCTCCTGAGTAGCTGGGACTACAGGTGCACAACACCACACTCAGCTAATTTTTCTGTTTTTAGTAGAGGCAGGGTCTCAAAATGTTGCTCAGGTTGGTCTCAAACTCCTGAGCTGAAGCCATCCTCCCATCTCCGTCTTCCACAGTGCTAGGATTACAGGTGTGAACTATTGCACCCAGCCAATTCATTTTTCTCCTCTGATCTTTATTATTTCTTTCCTTCTGTCCTTCTGCTAATTTTGGGTTGGCTTGTTCTTGCTTTTCTAGTTCCTTGAGATGCATCATTAGGTTGTTTATTTGAAATCTTTCTAGTTTTTTGATGTAGGCATCTATTGCTATAAATTTGCCTCTTAATATTCCTTTGCTGTGTCACATAGGTTTTGATATGCTGTGTTTCTATTTTCATTTGTTTCAAGGAATTTTTAAATTTCATTCTTTATTTCTTCCTTCACCCATTGGTCATTTAAGAGCATGTTGTTTAATTTCTGTGTATTTGTATAGTTTTGAATGTTCCTCTTGTTATTGATTTCTAGTCTTATTCCATATGGTCAGATAAGATACTTGGCATTATTTCAATTTTTAAAAATTTTTGAAACTTGTTTTGAGACTCATCTTGGAGCATGTTCCACATGCTGATGAAAAGAATGTGTCTTCTGCAGCCGTTTGGTGAAATGTTCTGTAAATGTCTATTATGCCCAGTTGCTCTATGGTTAAAACTGCACCATTATTTATTGACTGCATTAGTTAAGGATGAGATGCCTATTAAATTGACTTATTTTATTTAATGTTCACTAAACCAGTATTTCTTAAACTATGTTTTGTAGAATGCTGGTATACCATTTAAAGTACAGGGGTAGAAAAACAATTTAATTTTTTTTTTCTTTTTTTTTGAGACAGAGTCTCACTGTGTTGCCCGGGCTAGAGTGAGTGCCGTGGCGTCATCCTGAGGTAGCTCACAGCAACCTCAGACTCCTAGGCTCAAGTGATCCTCCTGCCTCAGCCTCCCGAGAAGCTGGGACTCCAGGCATGCACCACCATGCCCGGCAAATTTTTTCTATATATTTTTAGTTGTCCGATTAATTTCTTTCTATTTTTAGTAGAGACGGGGTCTTGCTCTTGCTCAGGCTGGTCTCGAACTCCTGAGCTCAAACAATCCGCCCATCTCAGCCTCCCAGAGAGCTAGGATTACAAGTGTGAGCCACCGTGCCTGGCCAAATTCAAATTTTTATAGAAGCCACATGAGAACAATAGCAATGGCAGTTAAAACATCTTTTATTGTTTCATTCTGAACTTACATTATTTAAATATTTTCTCTAAGTTTTTTGAAGAAAATAGTTACAGATATTGTGCGTATATGTTATTATTGATAGATATTTTACTCTCTCAAAAGTTTAAGCACCCATAAGCTCACTCTAGACCAGGTGACAGAGTGAGACCCTGTCTCAGAAAAACAAAAAAGACAGAACCCGTAAACTAAACAATGTGAATTAAGCTAAGTTATGAGAAAATTAAGAAATGGTTGTTGGTATTAGAGCAAATAATAAACACTGTCTTATTTCTATCACCAACCAGCTATGTGACTTTGGAAAACCAATTAACTGCTGTGGATCTCGATTTCTTCTTCTCTTCTCCTTTTCTTTCTTCTATTTTGCCATATAATCTTTTACAAATGAAATATTTTGTAGAAGACTCAAGTGCTCATCCACTGCCTTCTACCTCTATCCCAGGTTGAGCCTCTGCTAAATCCCTTGGGCTCAATGGATCTGAAAACTGGAACTAGCTGATCTGTCCGCTCCCTTCTGGTTCTTACTTATTATATTCTAATTTGGAATTCTTTTTTTTTTTTCTAACAAGACAGAGTCTCACTCCGTCATCCATGCTGGAGTGCAGTGGTGCTAACATAGCTCATGGCAACCTCAAACCTTGAGGCTCACGTATCCTCCTGCCTCAGTCTCCCAAGTAGCTGGGATTACAGAAATGCGTTGCCATGCCTGGCTAATTTAAAAAATTTCGAAAATTTTTTTGTAGAGACGGAGTCTCACTGTGTTGCCCAGGCTGGTCTCAAACTCCTGGCTTCAAGTGATCCTCCTGTCTCTGCCTCTCAAAATGCTAGAATTATAGGAGTGAGCCACCGTACCCAGCTCTGATTTGGAATTCTTAAACAGGTATTGATCATTAGTGTGATGCAGAGTATAGCTGGCTTAGGCCAAGGTCTTAGTGTTTGTGGGCAGCTATTTTATGAGATATACTATGTGCCAAAAACATATCTATAAGTTTTTGGTGTTTTGGTTCTATTGTAATAACTTTTTTGTATGTATATTTTACTAAAAGCTGTTTTAAATTATTTTGTGCCTTAGACAAGGAGTTAAATATCACAATATTTAAGTTTCACTCCTTATTTCTTTCTTGAAATTCCTTTGAATTTCACACTACTTAGCAGTACAAGTTTCTACTGCTTCATGTTTCATACTTAATTTGAAAATTTTTAGAAAGAATTCAGACTATGTATTCTATGTTTTCTTTTACTGGCTTAGATAACTTAGCACTACTGAACAAGCAACTAAAATTGCATGTTATAAAGATAGATTCTAATGAAAAATGATAATTTAAAAATATTGAGGATAGAATATGTAAATATGTAATAGAATATACAAATCTCACAGCTATAAGGCCTTTGACTATCCTGAGCTCATTTTTCCTTATCTTCTCCCAATAAGAAGAATATTTTCCTTTTTTTCTTGTAGCTAAATGATAAAACTTAGTTCTTTTATGTTTTTCATTGCTTTGCTCCCATCTAAATTTTTTATCAATGCTTTTTTCTGATCTCAGAACTGGTCACACGAGGCCACCACTGTCCTGCATTCAATTCCAGGACACGCTTTATGAGAAACTGGATTTGGCAAAGAGACTGGACTGGAAAGTGGGGAGACTTGAAGCCATGTAAAAAAAAAATGTTGAAAATGGGGATTTTAATCTGGGGAAGTTTAAGGGGAAGGAGTGGTCAATGGAGCTGCCTTTGCATTTTGGAAGAGTTGTCATGTGTGAGGGTGACGAGGGATCTTCAGGACAGCCTTGAGCTAGCGGCTGAATTAGAACCAGAGAGGGCTGACATGATTTGGAGCTGCTTCCAGCAGTGAGTTTTCTAGCTCTGCAGCTGCACAAGCACAGGCTGCAAGGGTGTCTTAGCTAGTGTCCAAACAAAGGTTGCAATGTTAGACGTAAATGTTGTCGTTTTCAAACTCCAGACACTTTCTATACTTATCTGCTAAATTTCTGTGTGTAACATTTACCTGCCTTTTCTGCAGTTGAGAATGACATTTTAAATCTCTAGCATTTCCTTTATATGTGAAATGCCTTTCTTTATTGTTGCTTAAAATAGAAGCCAATCCCTTACTTTATAGTACGTTGGGTGGTCGGAAAAAAGTTTCTTCCATTAACTTCCTCCATAGACTGTAAAAGCATGCCTTTATGATGAAACTACAACCAGTAGAAACTTTGACCTCATGACATTTGAGAGAATAAAGTGTTTTATGATCTCATTAGAACCTAGGCATGTATGTGTGCTGTGTGTGTACTATCTTGCTCACATTTTTCTTGTAAAATTTTCTATACTCTTTAAATTGTACAGATTTTGGTTAAGAGAGATTCGATTATACAGATGCTTATTTTCCTTTCATGTAACATTTTAAAAAAATCAATTACAGAGGTTTGTTACTTCAAAAATTTCATTATGATATTTATATCATAAATGTGCTAAGGAAAAATAAGCTTTTTCATTTTTATTTAAAGGACTTCTGTTTCTTAGGTCATAATTCATTTCTCATGACCAAAATCTCCAAGCAGGAGAATTATATGAAAAAAAAGTTTTTGTCAATTCATCTTAGAAAATAATAAGAGAGTGTTCTATTAAATCTGGCTTCTCTGAAAGCGTAGATTTGGGGTCCTTTTCATTAGTCTTTTTACTTTGTGAAATTAAAAGTTTATGCTTTGAATGAAAACTCTGACTTCTGTTTCTAATGTGCTTTTTCACACACAACACTTACATGGAAAATTGTTAGGGAATTCATTAAGTAAGTTTAGATTCTACAAGAATTTTAATCAGCATCTTTGGAAATAGATTGTCATCTTTGAATTAGTCTTTTAAACAAAGTGAATAAGTTTATTGAGAGATTCATATACTTTTCTGTATCTTTCACATATGAAATCTTAATTAGAATTTTTTTCAATCAGATAATTTGAATTCCCAAAATGAATGTTGACACCGCGATTTTGAAGAATAAACATCAGGCAAAATTCAGCTAACTTTGCTAGTGTGGACAACACATTTGAGATACGCTTCCTTCCTGAGAACTCTATAGCTATGGTCGTGGCCTGGTGGCTGGTAAATCATGGAGTGCACCTCAAAAGAGTTCTGCTCATAACATCTCATCTTTTCAGGACTTTTACAGTTTTAAAAACTCTTCTGAGATGTTTTTTTCCTCATGAAAATTAGGGATGGTAGGTGGTGCCCTTTAGTGATTCTTTCAGCATTAAATGTATGTGCTTCTGGGCTTAGAGTTTAAAGATTTGGACCTCAGGATAGGTTCTGTTTCTATCTTACAAGGGAGTGTTTGGTTAGAATTACTGAGATGTTCTGAATAACATTTCTGAGTATCAAAGTAATATTCATGTGTTGTTTTGGTTCCTGTTTAGCTTTTCGGAGAGCCAGCCCAGGGGGCTAATGGGTAAGACCAATGAGTTGAACTTTGCTCCTGGGCCTCGGAGAGCTCCCTCAGAATCTGTCAGCTCTTCGCTGTGCGCGCCCCTTCTCCCTGGAGGTAAACAGTTAATTGGTTTTCCAAAGTCACATAGCTGGTTGGTTCGACTGCGAACGAAAAGGCCGACACGAGTCCTTTCTGTTTCTGGACAAACCACTCAGGGCGCATGCTCTTCCGGCGGTGGGTCTGCAGCGCCATTTTCGTATGGAAGGGACCGCTGGCTAATTAGGCACGTCCGTAGGGCGCCCTGCGTTAGAGTTGCTTAAACTGTATGAAGAGAAACGAGTCAAGGGCCTCTTTGAGACGAACCCCTTTCTGCAGCGCTTCAGCTGAGACTACGTAGAGAAACTCCTTTGTGGTAATTTTCCCGGGACAAGCGGCCCTCTTCTCGCCCCTCCGCCCCCGTCCCCGCCGGAGCTGGCCGTGCAGTCCTGCCCCGCCTGTCCCGGACCGGCGCAATACAGAGTAGGCATTTTGATGATTTTGTGCTCACAGTAGCGGCTCAAATGAAAGGCTGTGGAGAACCAGATGGGAACGTTTTTTTCCCGTGAGAACAAAGCACAAGTTATATCAGAGTCCAGGATGTGTAGAGAAAATCAGTACGAGTACTTCTGAGCTAGGAGGTAGCGCTTCGTTTTCAATTTTGGTTTTTGTAAAGATGGAAATCCCCTAGCGGTGGGAATGGGGGTTGGTTGAAAGGTTAGCTAGAGGTAAGGCAGTGCACGGAGAAGATCTGAGGTCTTATTGAGAGAGAGAGAGCGCGCGCGCGCTTGCAAGAGTTTAGAAGAACATGGGTGAAGGGGCGAGAGAAAGAAAATGCGAGAGATACAGAAGACAAATCTGGAGTAGAAGACTTAGTGGGTACAGAAAAAGAAGGCGCCCGTGCGTCCCTGCCTCCGAGGCAGCGAGAGAGTCCTCTGCGACATCCACCCCCACCCCCGCCGTTTCATTCATAAGTTTCTGGCCTAGAGGCCCCGCCCGCTCCCCTGGGCCGAGGGCCCCGTTTCCTGTACAGCAATTGGCGAACGGCACAAAGCCTTAGCAACCGGCTCCTAGTGACCCGCGGGGCGCCTGGTAACTGGGGCGCGGGGCGGCGCGGAGCAAGTAGCTAGGCTGTCCCTTTAAGGGATGGCCGCGGAGCCGTGAAAGTGGAGGGGGCTGAGGGAGGGCGGGGAGGAAGGTCTGGGGGCGGACCTAGGGGGAGTAGGAGGAGGAAGAGTTGCTGCTGAAAGGAGGTGGGGAAGGAGGAGCCGGGGCAGCTGCTGCCAGCCCGCGGGCACCGGAGTCCTGTCCGCTGTCGCACGAGTAGCCACGGGCGCGATCGGGGCCAGACGTCTCCTCCTCCATGATCACTTTGGGAGCCGGGGGAAGACTTTGCCCGGCCGTGAGAGCTGGTCTGCGTTTCCCAGGCGCGGCGGCGGCGGAGCAGCAGCAGCAGCCGGGTCCGGATCCGAGCGGCCACAGCCCCGGGCGTGTGCGCCCCGCGTGGAGCGGGCTCGGGTTCCCCACGGAATGTCCCCGGGGCGCCCGGCGCACTGACCCCGCAGCCGCCCCCGCCTTCGGCGCTTGCTGCCTCCCTCGGGCGAGCTTGGTGTTCCGGACTGCAAGCTTCCAGGCTCCTGGGCAGTGGGGAAGCCCCCGGGGGCGGGTGACCTTAGCTGGCCGCGACCCAGCCCTCCCCCGTGCGTATCTCGCTTAAGATGGCAGCGGAGTCAGGGGAACTAATCGGGGCTTGCGAGTTCATGAAAGGTGAGGAGCAGCCGCCCGGCATCCTCCAACCCTTCCTCCCTCCCAGCTCTTCACTGTTCGCCCCTGCGTCCCAACCACCGTCCCCGGCTTCTCCGGGGGCTCCTAGTGTCCTGCAGCCGCTGCGCGCGCTCTCGATCTCTGTCTGTACTCTGCCCTCCCCGAGGACCCCCTGCTTCCGGCTTCTCTGTCTTTCTTGCGTCCCTCGTTCCCTCTGCAGCTCCCTCGGATGGCCTCCTGGCCCGGTATTGGGACAACCCCGGCTTCTGCCCCGGTTTCTGCACTCAGCAGCTTGTGGGGATCCTGCTTCGGTAGACCCACTGTTACTGGCTTCGGTTTTCGGGACACCCCCCAACCACACCCCCTTGTCTCTCCTCCCTTCCTCTTTATGAAGTCTCCGGAGCTGCGGCGGAGAGGCTTGCCTCTCTTCCCCTTCCGCAACTGCTGAGGTCTGGAGATTTCGGAACAAAACTTGCACCTCCAGTTCTGCGGGTACCCCCAGTTCCTGTCTCCTCCCGCTGGCCTGAAACAAGAGAGATGTGGGAGCTCTGCCCCCCGCTGAGTCCCTGGGTCAGGTCCTCTTCTCGGCTCTCTAACTGTTGTGCTCTTGGGTCTCTCTTTTTTTCTTGGAGAGATCAGATTTCTGCAAGAATTCCACGTGTTAATGGGGCTTTTAAATAATGGGTAGCAGTTATTATTTTGATCCTTCATATATTATCAGGACCCTTCACCTCCACTTCCCTGCTTCTCATATGTTTTCTCCATCTTTTAAACTTGTCTTTCAGATCGCTTATATTTTGCTACTTTAAGGAATAGACCAAAAAGCACAGTAAATACCCACTATTTCTCCATCGATGAGGAGCTGGTCTATGAAAAGTAAGTTTCTATTTTGTTTTTTCTCTCTCAACCATTTAGTTGTTGGCTTTCTGGTACGGAAACACTATACGCCTTTTCCGTAGTTTTATTCACTTTCTCCCAATAGTGCATGTAACAATACCAACTTTTTTGGGCTAAGGTGCTTGGGGAGAGGTGCAGGGAAAATTAACATAATTTGAACCTGTCAGCACCTCAGTTCTTTTAGACATCTATCTGTATTAGTTCTTCTTACCACTACAACAAACAGCAGCTGCAGATTCCTAACACTCCTCAGAGTAGGAAGGACCAGGGAGACACAGACTTTGTCATTGCCAGACTCTGTAATTGGTCTGTGACTCAGTACTAAGTATTTATGAAGCACCCACAGGTCACAGGGCAGTGTGTATATTACAGGTGCTTAAGCTTTACAGTTCACAAGGCTTCTGTTGTATCTCAAGATGTTTTTGTTTGTGTAGCTCGTTTTCAGAAAGTGAGGCACATTAGCCACAGGGAGCTGAATCTGTCACATCTATGAGTAACCTTTTGCTTGTATGACAAATTGTAGATTTTTTATTTGGGTGCCCAAACTTCATGATATTCTTTTCTTTGGCTCTGAGATATGGTATAGGAATACTGTTTTACTTTCTTTGGTTACTTTGTTTCTGTGGGATTAGGATTTGAAAGTGTAAAATAAATGTGGGGAACTGTTTTCTGTGAAAGACCATTAATCTACAGAAAAAGATGTCTTAACACTTTAGACATAGTAAAAAATTAATTGAAGAGAGATATATCTCCAATAAAAGCAGCAGATAAGAATAAGAAGGCTGAATTGACTTGGTTCTCTTCTTTTATTAAAAGAACTGGTGTTTCAGAGGAGTCTAATGTATTCCAATTTAAATATTTAATTTTACTTTCTTGTTATCTTACCAAATGTGCAATTAAATGAACATAGTTAAATTAACCATAGTAAGTTTTCTAGGACTTGTCTGTTAGGGATATTGGCAGTTTTGACTAAAGATTTGTGGGTACCACCAGGCCTTTGAAGAGTGAGTATTCTGGACCTTCAGGAGCATATCTTTTATTTGATGGAAAACAATCTTTAATAGTCACTTCATCATAGCGGTTCTTGACACTGATGTCTTCAGAACATTTTACTTAGTGGTTCTTGGAGAAGGATGCTTCTTGAATGGTTGCAGTGGGAATGAAAGGGCCCTTTGCTGCTGCTCATGAATGCCCAGGGTTGCTGAGGCAAAGAGGTCTAAAGCCCTGGTGTCAGATTACAGCTCTGCTTCTAGACAGAATGGAGTTATACGAGGCCATGTACCTGGATGATGTCACTGCCAGCAGTGATAATTGAGTGTTCACTCTATTGTTGGGAATGTGCATTGTTGTGATTTTCTTTTTGTGAGCTTAGGGTTTGCAAACCTCTCATGAGTCTGAGAGTAGGGACTGTCTATATGTCATTATGTTCAATTCTGTCGTGACTCACATGCTAGAGGTTGTTAATATGTCATCGAACAAGCTCTAGTTGCTGAGGTCTGGATCACTTCTCTTGGGATTGCTAGGTAGTAGATCTAGCATAAAATTACATTTAGCCAACTAAATACAGTGCATAATGGCTTTTTTTTTTTTTTTTGAGACAGAGTCTTGCTCTGTTGCTGTGGGTAAAGTGCAATGGCATCATCGTAGCTCACTGCAACCTCAAACTCCTAGGCTCAAACAATCCTTTTGACTCAGCCTCCCAAGTAGGCTGGGACTACAGGTGCTCACCATGACACCCAGCTAATTTTTTCTAGACAGGGTCTAGAGTAGAGACAGGGTCTCACTCTTGCTCAGGCTGGTCTCAAACTCCTGAGCTCAAGCAATCTTCCCACCTTGGCCTCTTGGAGTGCTAGGATTACAGGCGTGAGCCGCTGCGCCTGGCCGCCAGTGGCTTTTTGATTGTAATATTGATATATGAGAAAAGTTTTTCGTGTGATTTTAATGTTGGTGTTTTAGGATAGGCCTACAAGTTACATTCCTCTTATATTTATTCTGCTGTATTTCTGGTGTCTTATAAGGAATGACTTGCCGGAGAAGCCTTTAAGTTATATTGTGAGTTGGGATGTCATTTGAAATGATGACAAGGACTCCAGCCTGAGGGGAGCGTGTACTTCTCTTAGTTGGGACTTGCCCTGCCGTGCCACAGTAGTGGCTGTGGTTCTGATCACCCACGCCTCCATCTCCATCTTTTTGTTACCCCATTTTATTGCACAGCACGAGGTGATGCAGAGAATAAAACAGTGGGAATACCCATGTTACCTTCAAGGACTTCCAAGCTGATAGGGAGAATAATAGGACTGCAATTTGAGGGATATGAAAGATAACTGCCCAAAGAGAAACAGGACCCCTGTGTTAGGAGAGGAATTCACAGGAGGGTGGAGGCATGTCTGGTGGAAGGTTCAGAAAAGGATTCGTGGAGGAATTAAGATTGTCTTGAAGGATGGACAAGGTTTTATCAGGCAGGGGCACGAAAGGAGGGATCTGAGAAGAGAGAACAGCAAGGGTGAGGAGGGAGGCTCAGGATGTGTGTTTAGGGCACCGTGAGTCCTCCAGTTTGCCTGGTGTCTTTACAGGTCACATGTTCGGGATGGGGAATGTGAAGCTGAGAGGTCAGTTGGCAGAATGAAGCCAGAGTGAGGAACCTGCAGTTTCCTTGGTACACTATGAGACGCTGTTGAGGGTTTTGGGACAGCCATGGTTTGACTTGATTTGTGCTAATTGCAAATGATGTAAAACATTTATTGAGCATTTAAATGTGTACCAGATGCTATTTGGGGTACTCTGAAATTATTCATTCATTTTTTTTCCCCAGCAATTCTGTGAAACAGGCATTATTATCATCCTATCATATGAAGATGAGAATAAGGCACAGAGAAGTTAGGTAACTTGCTCAGGGTCACAGAAGTAAGAAGTAGCTGAGCTGGAGTTTGAAACCAAATCATTTGGTTCTAGAGGACGTATATTCTTTTCAAAAAATTAATATGATAGCATCACTTTAAAATGGATTGGAGAGGCCGGGCGCGGTGGCTCACGCCTGTAATCCTAGCACTCTGGGAGGCCGAGGTGGGCGGATCGTTCTGAGCTCAGGAGTTCGAGACCAGCCTGAGCAAGAGCGAGACCCCGTCTCTACCAAAAAATAGAAAGAAATTAATT
>CAUYSK010080702.1:0-24446 GCA_963575035.1 Avahi laniger
GGCTCTAGCGCCCCTCACCATAATCCAATCCTGGTTCTACCTGCTAGCAGTGTAACCTTAAGCAACTCACTTAACCCATCTGTGTCTCGGTTTCTTTATCTGCAAATCACAATTTCCTTATCTGTATATCAAAGGAAAAAAGCCTTTTCTCTGCTTTCTTAGGTTCAGTTGCTAGAGTTTTTGAATTAAACTGACAAAAGAAGGGAGGGAAGGGCATGCCTTTAACCTGCATTTGGGTGAGGCAAAGACATAAAGTGTAACTAGAATGTTTGTACCCTCACAATACCTTGGAATAATAATAAAAAAAAAACTGACAAAAGACAGATTAACACAAAAAAGGCATACAATTTTTATTGATGTTAATATTCTTATTAAATGCATGAGGCCTTCACATAAAATAAATGAAAAATCCAAAGAAGTGGTTAGATTCAGGGGTTTATATACCGTTTTAACAAAGGATGATAAAGAAGTTACTAGACAAAGGAAAGGAGGTTTTGGCTTCTAGGGGTGATAATTTATGGGACTAGGATATATATATGGGGGCAACTAATGAAATATAAGCGTTATTTTTGTAAAGTTTGTTTCCCCAGGCTCATCCCAGTGCTGGCTGGCTGTCTCCGGTCATAGGGTCATTCTCCTCATCCTGGTCCAGGAGGGGGTAGGGGATGGGGGTTATGTCACCTTCACAAAAGGAAATTTATATTCTGCTTTTAGGCAAGTGGGGGGCAAGGGGCAGAATGCTCTTCCTGATCTGTTGTTTCACAATTGCCTTCAGCTCAAAATAATGCTTATGCCAAAGAAGCATATTTAGAGGTGGCATATTCTCGACCCTTTCATCAGCAAAATAGGAATTATCTCAGACTACATTGTAGGGTAGTCTTAAGGGTTAGATAAGTTAATACACGTAAAAGACTTGGAATAGTGCCTCATAAATGGTAGCTATTATTATTTCTTCTCCAGCATTGTCACTAATTGGTCACTCTCAGCTGTTGTTGTGGTCCCTCCTCAGAGGTTTCCTTGTGATAATGAAATATCTGCAGCCTCCTGCACATTCTCAGAGGTTGCTCTTAGCCCCTAGCTTTAGGTCATGCTGACCAGTGGATCAAGGTCCCAGTCAAATCCAATTTCACTTTGTCTCCTCCTTTCTCTCTGGCCCTGTTTTTTTCCAGTGCTTTCCTTTTATTACATAGTTTATTGTCTTCATATGTAACCCACCTCCCATCCCCATCTAAGTGTTTGATTTGCATCTGGTACTTAGAACAGTACTTCCCTCAGTCTTTTTGTATTTATTATCTGGTTTGTTTTTCCTGCACTTCCTACTTGGCTCCATCCCAGGCATTAGAACAGTATGTTTTAAAGTCTCCCCATATGTAGCCAGGGTTGACAAGAAACTGACTCTTGCTCATGTGTGCATATATTGGGATGCAGATCCAAATGTTTCATGAAAATAATTATCTCTGATGAAAATAGAAGGATCATTAAGAACCAGTAAACTCTGACATGGGTTGCTGGTGAAAACAATGATTTTTCTTCCTAGAGAATATTTGAAGAATTAGATGCACAACCATTTAGGAATCTAAGTAGTAAAGACACAATCAGTTCTAAAGTGAGGATGAAAGTCTGAAGACTGATACAGACCTGGTTTAGACATATCTGCATCCAAGGCAATGTTTCGTATATACTCCTCACCTGCTTACTTCTACCAAGGAATAAAGGGATATATTTTCTCTAGACTTGATTTCTCTTGGCTTTGACCTATCCTGGGATAGAAAGAGTGGGAGGAACTTAAACAATCTTTGTCAGAGTAAAGGGAAGGTGGAAAGGCAGGAAAAGAGGGATCAGTATGTCTAGGGATGCCCAGGTCTGCCCCAATAGCAGGAATTGAAGCCAGAAGGAGAGACAAGTTGAAGGAGGTTGCTCCCTGGATGGGGTCATGTGGAATTTCTCCTGGGTGGCTTCCATTGGCACACCCATATCTCAGAAGAAAGAGCTACCTGCTTTATCTTGTGAAAAACTTTGGTCATGAGGTAAATAAATAGAAAATGGCATCAATGTGTAACATCAAGCTATACAGCTCCAAGTTATGATATGTTAAAACAATGAATAAATCCCTAAGAAGCAAATACAATAGTTGGTGTGTAAGACAGAAAGAGAGAGAAAGGAAGAGGAAGAGGAGGAGAGAAATAATCCTTTAGAAGCTCCATCAGGAAAAAAATTAATAAAATAAAAGACCAGGTTTAATGTCATCTGTACTACAACATATTGGAACAGAAAATTAATCAGTATTTCAGTCCCTAGATATTTTCACACAATGAATAACTCACCTACGGCAATGCATATTAATAGAAAAGGCTTAAACTGAAGCACGGAAGTCATTTAGAATGAACATAAACAGCTTCTGATATTAGGCGCATTTAGTGTGATGTGTTTGGGAAAACAGCACTCGCTGTTTTTGACAAGTACCACATCTGAGATGATATTTGAATAATTAATATATTTAGCCTTGATAATATATTTTCAAAAGAAATGTGTTACCCTGGACACAAATTTTCAAATAGCAATCAGCACTTCTTGTTGTCACCTCCCATTATGTGTCTTTTATTACCTATTTAGCCAGCTGTGCTGTTATGTAGGCAAAAACAAACATGTAGCAGATGTTCCTAGAACTTAAAGTGTGAGGTGTTTTCAAACATGCCTAGCTACATTGGTTGGGGATGAAAGATATCTGAACTAGAAAGCAGATTAATTTACCCATTAAGAACAGCAGATTATGGCCAGGTGAGGTGGCTAATGCCTATAATCCCAGCACTCTGAGAGGCCAAGGCAGGAGGATCGCTTGAGGCCAGTAGTTCAAGACCAGCCTGGGCAACATAGCGAGAGCCCTATCTCCATTTTAAAAATAAATTAGCCAGGCAGAGTGATGCGTGCCTGTAGTCCCAGCTACTCGGGAGGCTTAGGTGGGAGGATTGCTTGAGCCCAGAAATAGGAGCTTGCAGTGAGCTACAACCAGGCCACTGTCCTCTAGCCTAGGTGACAGAGTAAGACACTGTCTCTGAAAAAAAGAATAACAGATTTTGGAAGCAAATTCATAACCTAATCACCTGCTATGCTAACTATGTGATCTTGGGCTAAGTTAACTTTAACTTTTCAAGCCTCAGTCTTCTCATCTATAAAATGAGAAATTATCTGTATTAATACTATCTACTGTCTAGGATGGTTGTGATAATTAAATGAGATAATCCACGTACCCTTAACAACATATCTGGCATATGGTAAATCTTCAGTATATGTAAGCTCTTTATTATTTCACTTTCATTGAATTGCATACACAAAATAGTAAGAAAATGGTTTGAAGTAAGAAGGTAGGTTTGGTGCACTGGCTTTCAAACTGTGTTTGATGAAGAGCCACTTCTGAGGCTGCTGCTTGGTGGCAAAAAAGAGAACTGTGAGTGGAGCTCAAAACCCCCCACCTCAATTTAAAGCAGAGCAGTTCAGTTTTTATCCTCTATATATTCAGGTTCTGTGTAAATTTTGAATTAAAAAATAAGTACTACTATTTTTAAAATAAGTTAAAATAATTAATAGTGAGTAGAGCCTCTGATTGCAAAACTATATATATTATATATGTGATAAAACTCTTATAAAACTAGAGATAAAAGGGAATTTACATAATATGATAAATAGTTTCTATAAAAAATGTGTAGCAGCCATATTAATTATAATAAAATATTGAAAGATTTCTCTTTAATATAAGAATGAGGAAAGGATGTCTGCTTTCCATTGAATATCGTACTAACTAGTACAATAAATCAAGAAAAAGAAATTAAATGTATAAAGATTAGAAATGAAACAATAAAAGTGTCATTAATTTCAGGTAATACAATTTTAAACCCGAAAATTCAAAATAATCTGTAGATAAATCATTAGATTTAATGAATTTATTAAAATTGATGGATTGCAAAGTTAATTCTATTTCTATATATCAGCAAGAAATAGGGAACATTTTTTTGGAAGACACTGTTTTCAATAGTTTCAAAAATAACAATTACATGGTAATACATCCAGCAAATAAAATGTTACTGAGATAGAGTAAAGAAAATGTGAATAGAGGGATACAACATGTTCTTTGATTGGAAGATTCAATGTTGAAAGGATGTCAATTCTTTCCAAATTGATTTACAAATTCATTGCGGTCTCAATCAAAATCTCAACAGGAATTTTGTGACTCAAGAAGATGGTACTAAAATTTACATGAAAATGTTCTTTTATGCCACTGAACTTGGAATGGTTCAGCAAAAGATAATTGGAACAACTTTTGAGAATTCAGGTCTTCCACTTTTACATGGCCCAAAGCTTCAAGCAAAATATTTTCTTCAAAGTGAAACAATTTAGGAACAGCCCAAACCCAGAGGTAGGATTTCAGGGGACCGAAATTTCCTTCCAGCCTAGCAATCTGACAGCTAACTTCCACAGTAGAAGATCTAGTCTGCAGTCCAGTTGAAGGGCCGGGGAGTTCTAATAGTTAAGCTGTTAGTCTTTTTATGCACCTGGATGAGTAATTATAACATACGATCTCCAATGGCACATACAACTCTAGAATTGTAGGATTTACCTGTCAATGTAAACAAATTAATCATTTCGTCTACTGGAAGTAGTTTTTTATATAGTATCTGGGAGGGAGAATATGAGAACAATGTGTCCTTGAAGAGAAGGGATTACCAAGTCCACACATTATTCTTGCTCTCCTGTATCTTCAGCGTGTGCCTGCGAAGTTTTCCTTGCAGCAGTATTTATGAGACCGAGGTGCTGCCCGCTGTGCAAGGGGGCACCTCTGGCCACACTGAAACACGTTCAAATCTGTCCCTCATCCCTAGTGCTCTACCCCTTTTCACGGCCAAGCTACTTCATTTTTGATTATTTTGAAACTTTTAAAAATTAAAATATAACACAAAGAACAGAAAGATGTACAAGCCATAGAAGTACAGTTTATTAGATTGTCCCCAAATAAATTCTTCAACCACCTCCCAGGTCAACAAAGTGAACATTGCTGACACCCCAGAATCCCCTCTTATGTCCCCTCCCAGTCACTACTTCCTCCCTTATCCCCAAAGGAACCTCTTGGCTTTAACGCTGTAGCTTAGCTATCCCTTTTAAAACTTTACGCAAATAGATCCTGTAGTATACGGTCAACATCTGGCTTCTCTTTTTCATCATTATGTTTGTCATTTATCCATGTTGCTTCATGTAGCTATTTCTTTTTGTATAGTATTCCACTATATGTATTATGTATACTACAATTTACTTTTATATTCCATCGTTGATAGGCATTTTGTTATTTCCAGTTTTTAGATATTACAAATATGCTGTTATAAAAATATAGCAATAAAATATTTTAAATTAAGGTATGTGCATTATTTTTTAGACATAATGCTATTGCACACTTAATAGACTACAGTATAGTGTAAACATAACATTTGTGTGTACTGGGAAAGCAAAAAATTTATATGACTCACTTCATTGCGATATTCACTTCATTACAGTTGTCTAGAACCAAACCCACAATATCTCTAAGGTATGCGTGTATATGAATATGTCAAGTTTAGCATCTGCTGTCTTCAGGAAGGCCAAGTTTTGAAGCAAAGGCAGGAATAGCCCTGGATGGGAAGCCAGTATGGGTGAACTTTGAGGCCCTGTAAGATCTCTAATTAAGACCTTGAGCAAAACTAATTACTTATGTTTGACTTACTAAGTTTTTGGCAACACAAGGACCAACTAACAATTAGATGAAAAACTATGCGTGATATATTGGTACAGTGAATCTGTAGAGCAACTGAGGTCTGAGCATACTCATTCTTTTTGTAAAATTATAGGAACAAAGCATGGTTCCTATGATTTTTATAAAATTCATAGCTAAATAGACTTTTAAATTTATTCCTATGTTATCTCCCAAAAATCCACTCTGCTGAAACTCATGATGCAGAAAATGGAGCATATTTCAGAAAAGGTTATACTGGGAAATAATTCAGAATTGAAAAGTATGAAATGATCACAGGCAGCTGTGGAAAGTGATTGTAAAGAACTGAATGAAAAATAAGCAACACTAAAAAAGAAATCAAATCTCCCAAATTAATAACGAGTCTAATAAAGAAGTCACAGACTCAAGGGATGATAATCATCCCCTAGAAGGATAAGAAATTTTCTCTTTTGATCTTCTTATGGCAATAAAAAAACAAAAAAGAAAACATAAGAATAAGATCTATAAAAAAAGGATAAAGAATTTGATTTCATTTCTATTCTTAACACAGCAAGTTTATGAACAGCTCACAGTGGTATGAAGAATGACTTAAAATGCACAATAAGTAAATCAATGCTTGTTTTATGACTGCTGGGCGAGGGAAATTGCCTGCCCAGAAAGAGAGATGCTCTGGGCCTCACCTTCCAGTCTAGGCTTTGAGAACTTTTCACCTGGTTCTCTCTCCCTGAGTTGTCACGATACCTCCCAAGGTTTCAATTATCACCTTTGCACATGTGTCTCCCTCTCTCTATCTCTAACTTCGTCCATTTCATGGGCCTCACACGCATGTCACCAATGGCCTACGGATCACAGGGAGACCAATTGTCCCGCCTTGCTGAGGAATGAAGGAGTATCCAGGTCATGGACTTGAAGTGCTTAAAATTAGGAAAGGTCCAAGAAAACTGGGACAAGATGGTCACCTTATGACTAAGTAACTCTACCTGGACGCTTTTGATGCAGTTTGTTCTCAACATGTCCAAAATTAATTCACCATCTTCTCCTTCAACATGATTTCTCCCTGCATTCTCTCTAGCAATGGACATCACTGCTGCCCACAGCCCTCTTCACGCTAGAAACCTTGGAGTTACCACAGACTCTTCCTTCTCATAGCCCTCTGCATCAAATCCATTAAGTCCTCTGTGTGCATCTTTTGAAAACTACGTCTCTTTAGTTGGCTTAATTTCTTCATCATCTCTTACATGGACTATTGCAAAGCTCTCCTGTTATGGAATGAAATGATATTTAAAATCTTCACCTTCTAGTATATGTCTCATTACTTATATTTGTGCCCTGTATTTATGTTTCTTTATTAATAAAAATTATTAATATATCTTAGTTTCAGTGAAGGGCTGAGGGAGTATTCCAGAGTAAAGGAGATTAAAGGGTATAATAGAATTCTGGATTGGGAGGAAAAAAAGTTGCTATAAAAGATGATACTGAGGCTGGGCACCATGGCTCACTGTGGGAGGCCAAAGTGGAAGCATCTCTTGAGGTCAGGAGTTCAAGACTAGCCTGAGCAACAGCGAGACCCTGTCTCTACTAAAAATAGAAAAAATTAGCTGGGCATGATGGCATTCACCTGTAGTCCCAGCTACTCGGAAGACTGAGGCAGGAGTATTGCTTGAGCCCAGGAGTTGGAGATTACACTGAGCTATGATGATGCCAGTGCACTCCAGCCCAAGCAAAAGAGTAAGCCTCTGTCTCAAAAAACAAAAACAAAAAAAGATGATATTGAGATAGTCCGTGAAAACTGAATAAGGACTGTATATTGGGGAATAATATTTTATCAAAATTAAATTTCTTGAGATAGATCATCACTCTGTAGTTACATATATTAATGTCCTTGTTCTTAAGATTTATATGCTCTAAGGGTGATGGGCAATGATCTCAACAACTTGCTCTCATATTTTCTGAAAAAAATTTTTTTAAATAGGAATAAAATAAAAAAGGTATCTTAGGTGCTTGTAGGAATTTGGCAATGTTGGTGAAACATTAACTAATCACTGACAACTCAGTGCCAGAATGTCTGTGTGAGGCAGTGTGTTCAAAGGTCTCATTCAAGGCAAATGCAATGAAGATTTGAAGTCCAGGGTCAGGTCAACATAAGTCGTAAAGTCAAAAGCATTCTAGAAAGCCTTTTCTGGACTAAATGAGGAGTTTAGAGGTCCTCATGAACCAAAATGTAGTGGAAGAACAAAGGGATTTGCCAAGCAAGTATTTACGAAAGTAAAGTCTAAAAGGAGTCCAATAAAGACAGAAGCACCGGACGGTGTCTGTTGCAACCGAGCCCTCCACTTTCTGAATGCTTTGCATCTCTGACATTAAGTGAAGTCTTGAAAAGATAAATCTACAGGGTCAATTAGCTTTCAATCTTAAGGATACCATAGCAGACCTGACCTTGCTGGCCCTGAGTCTTTATACCCGTGGCTGGAGACCAGGTAACAGGCAGGTATATGTGGTCGGTCTAGGAGAAAAGCACCTGTTTTGTGAATTTGAGGCCTCCAACAGCTTCCTCCATAGAGTCACCTCCCAAGGTGTGGGATAGGAAAGATAATGTGTTGTCCTGACAGCACATCCAAGTTTCAAAGCCCAGGAGGCATTTCTCCAAACTCCAAATTCTGAGCCTAAATGTCCTGCTGCCACCTCTACACCCTGTGCAACCTGGCCCTGCACATCTGTCCCTTGTCCAACCTTTAGGCCTACTATTAATATTCCTTCAGATATAGCTTAATTTTTAGCTATATCTAAATTACCTGCCCCTCATGTAACCCATAGTGCCCTTTCATGCCTCCATATCTTTGCTTATGTGTTGTTTCTACTTGGATCACCCTTATCCACCAGCATGCAAAAAATATCACTTTGCGTCAAGTTTATCCGAAGTGTCTTCTGACCTTTAAAACTTTCATTGAACTCTTTCTTCTAATTCCTCCAAGCAAAAGTTGCTCTCTCATATAAAGCTTTATACAGACTTTTATTATAATTTTTCCTTTTTCTTTTTACTGTGGTTAGTTTTCACGTCTGTCTCCCTGGATAACATATAAACGCCTTCAAAATTGGGTCAATTCTTCTCTTGTCAGCACCTTCAACATCCATAGCTTTGTCCTTATATAATACCAGCCCTGCAAAGTATCTTGTCCTGCCAATTTCCAACATCAACGTCCACCCCTTTTATGAAATTTGTTCCCTTCCCATCCAGGTGTTCCTATCCTAAGTGTTGCTGACCCCAAACACTTAGACTGAGGGAGGAGAGGGGTGACTCCACAACGCCAGGGTAGAATGCCGGCATGTAGCCATGGGTGTCCGTGGAGGTGCACTTTTCTTTTGTGTCATTCAGCCTAATGTTTCTTTGAGTTCACTATCTGATATACCCCGTGTCTGTGGTGCTTGTAGCCCAGATGATCTGGAACACATGTTCACTTCCCTGCTTGTGACAGCAGACTGATAGTTTGTGTGTGGGAGGAGTCCCTGTGTTGAAGGCTATGAAGAAACAAAGGAGGAGATGCAAATAGAAATGGCATGGGAGGTGGAAGGCCATTATATTAATTAGCTTGATTGCTGAGCACGTACAAAACAATGTGTGGCTGGGAAGAGGCAAGAGCCACAACTGGCCCCCACCTGTTGCATAATGTTTATTGGTTTAGTCTCTCTCTCTCTCTCTGTCACCTTTGCAAGGTGGTCCCTGAGGCTTATTGTGCAGCCTGACTTTTCTCTAGGAATAGATAAGAGGGTGGAGCCCTATGGAATGGAAAATACGGATATAGGCCATCGTTCCACTTGAAGGAGCCTCTGGGTAGGGAAGTAAACTATAAAGCAATTCTGCCATAGGAAGATGGATAACCACTTTTCCTGGCAATAGATAAAGTAAAAGAATAATCTCAGTTGTTTATTGACTTCCTATAATATGCCAGACTTCTGCATTTATTATCTGATTGAATCCTCAAAACAGTTCAATGAACCATGTATTATCCTATTTCACAGATGTGGAAAGTAAATCTTTGGTCAATTTATTAACTGGTCTAATAGCAAATCAGCAACAGAGCCAACATTTAGTCAATACTGAAATTGAAATTTGTCTAATTCTGAAATCACCGTAACATAACATCTTCAAGATATCTAAAACAAGCTTAATTCATTTTGTCAACAGATAGTTATTGTGCAGCCAGTGGGCATATAATAACTAGGTGAAACAAAAACATGCCAGTCCTCGTGGAGCTTACAGTCTAGAGTAAAAGATAAGCATTAATCAAATCATCACACAAATAAATGTCATGTTGCAGCTGTGACTTGTATCATGAAGGAAAATTACATAGTGCTGTAAGAGTGTATATCTCACCTAACAGAGTGGACATCTGTCGCCACCTTTCCAACATTCTCTCTTCTAGAAACTTAACTTCACTTTTCCTCTGGGGTACTCCCCCTTCCCCTTTCTCTATGTGGTTCAAGTGGGGCAGACCCTGCATTGACTTCATTGAAGGTCACATGATTGGGCCCTGACTAATGAAAGCAGTGCTTTCCCATGACCACAGTGACTGGTTCCAGAATGCTGGGTGTGATTCAAGCCAGACCAATGAGACAGATTCAGAGACTTTTCCTGGCAACATTAAGAATGAGATGTTCTTCTTCAATGAAGCAGCACTGCTGAGCTGTAGAATGCACTTGGAGCTACTGGTGGCCATAACTCAGGGAGAGTACACTGGAGAACGAAGTTAACAGAGGAGAGTAGAGGCAAGAAATAGAAATTCCTGAGGCTATTAATTAAAAATATGGACCCAGACTCTTATCAACGACCAATAAACATTTTAGTTATATGAGCCAATTAAGTCCCCTCTTTGTGTGTAAGCCAGTTTGATTGATGGATTTAGTTGATTGGTGGATTGATATTTTTTTGTCACTTAGAACTGAAAGAGAAAAGAATGTTGAGAGGCCCATCTGGGATCAGGGAAGGCTTCCCTAAAGAACAAATTGTACATTCCTGCCTGTTCCCTATTTAAAAAAAAAAAAACAGGAAAGAACTAAAGTGGTCTGAGATCTGAAGGATGAGTAGCAGTTAATTCAGCCCAGACAGGAGGGAAGAACGTCCCAGTCGGAGGGAGGCACAAGGGCTGGAGCTGTGTACGAGGAAGGAACATAATGACTGAAAGGGGCGGAGAGAAGGCCAGTGTGGAGGAACACGGTGGATGCAGGACAAGATGAAACGGAAAAGCAGTTTCCTGTAAACTGTACTAAGGATTTTGATCTTTGGATTCAGAGCCACAGGATACAATTAAGGGTTTTTAAGCATGATGGGGGTAAGGTAGTGGTGATATTACCACATTTATATAAAAAAATGTTTGCTTTTTTGTTTTTGTTTTTGTTTTCTTGAGACAGGATCTCGTGATGTTGCCCAGGCTGGAGTGCAGTGGCTAGTCACAGGTGCAGTCACAATGCATCGCAGCCTCCAATTCCGGGACTCCAGGATCCTCCTGCCTCGGCTTCTTGATTAGCCGGGACTGCAGGCCGGCTCCACCGCACCTGTCATCTATATACAAGTATTTTTAAAAATTACTTGGTTCTTTGAGAAAAGCAGCAACTTAAAAAAAATTAGTTGGAGAGAATCAGTTAGGGAGAGTAGATTGAAGGTTATCAGGAGTGGATACAAGAGACGAAGTTCATAGCCCCATCTGTGCCAAGAAATTTATCTTGGCTCTAATCAAGATGGTAGATCTAACTAACTACCAGTTTATAGGGAATGTGGGAGCTAGAGGAACATGTTAAACAGCTCCATAAAAATACAGTCAGCCAAATCCAGAATATGGGAAATCGGACAGGATAAATGACCTGGTTTCCTCAAAAAAATAAATGAGGTTAAGAGGAAGAAGAAAAGGAAGCAATTGAATATTGTTTGGATCCTGACTGAAACAAATCAACTGCAAAAGACCTTCTGAGGCCGGGTGCGGTGGCTCACGCCTGTAATCCTAGCACTCTGGGAGGCCGAGGTGGGAGGATTGCTTGAGCTCAGGAGTTCGAGACCAGCCTGAGCAAGAGTGAGACCCTGTCTCTACTGAAAAAATAGAAAGAAATTAGCTGAACAACTAAAAAAAAATTAAAAATATATATATATTTATATATAAAAATTAGCCAGGCATGGTGGCGCATACCTGTAGTCCCAGCTACTCAGGAGGCTGAGGCAGAAGGATCGCTTCAGCCCAGGAGTTTGAGGTCGCTGTGAGCTAGGCTGACGCCACGGCACTCTAGCCCGGGCAACAGAGTGAGACTCTGTTCAAAAAAAAAAAAAGACTTTTTGATACAATTGGGCAAATGTGAGTATCTGTTGGGTGTTAGATGATATTAAGAAATAATTATTTTGTTAGATATAGTAATGGTGTTGGAGTTTGTTTAAAAAAACAACTGAGTTTATGTGTGAGAGATATACACTGAAGAATTTACAGGTGAAATGATATGATATTTGAAATTTGGTTTAAAATACTCCAGAGAAAAGAAAAAAGAAAAGTCAAATAGCTGGCAAAATGTTAACAATTATTGCAGCTGGGGTGAATGGGGGTTGGAGTGGGTTATTATATTATTGTCTCTATTTTTTTGTATATTTGAATTTTTTCATTATAAAAAGATTTTTTAAATATAAAGTCTTCAATAATAGATAAATAAAATTTGGGATTAAAGATGACTGAATTTTAATACCTGAAAGTAATCATAAAGCTGTGAAATCTACCCAAGATATCACTGAGGGACAGAAAAGAAAGATTCAGCACCACCACCATTACCTACCACCACTAACAACAAAACGATAATTGAAAAAGAATAAAAACATTTTATTTTTGTGCCCTTCCCTTCATCCCATTCCCTTCCCCCTCCAAAAAAGAGTGGATACAGTAAAACAAACCTGAATGCTATCCGGTCACCTAGTCCAGGGGCAGCTTGGACTGGGGACTTGGCAATGGAGATGGATTAAAAAGTGTACGGGTTTGAGCTGGGCTTGGTGGAATGTGCCTGTGACCTCTGCTGTTCTGAAGGCTGAGGCGGAAGGATCGCTTGAGCCCAGGAGTTCAAGACCAGCCTGGGCAATATAGCGAGACCTCATCTCAAAAAAAAAAGTGTATGGGTTTGTTCACAAAAGTACTATTTATAAAGTTGCAGATGTAGGAAAATGCACAAGGGACAGTTCAGTGATCCACTGCTGCTAGCAGCCTGAATGGGAACTCCCCCAGTGTGGAGATTTGAGCCAGGGAGCATAGACTGGGCTTGCAGGGGAAGAGTCATGTGGACTTGACTTCCTTTAGAAGCCAAGGGGCTTTCAGTAGAGGGATGCAGCCAGCTTGAGATAACTTGAAGGGGAGGGAACCAGGGGAATCAATACCCTGACCTCAGGCTCCTCCCTCCAACCTCTGCAGAGATAACCAGTGGCTGGACCTCAGTGGGAGACAGGGCACAGCAGCCTTTGGTGCAGTCCTTGCAGACCTGCCCTGGGCCCTTGAGCAGGGCAGAGCAGGGACAATGAACTGGGGGGCAAAGGCAAGCTTCACCGCTTTTGCATGACCTATGACATGAGGTTCACTGTGATATGAACACTCCCTACCTGTCTTGCCTCTTCTCTAGCCACTCCCCTGTAAAATGGGGGCGCAGGGGATAACGGGGTCTAATGCATAACTGCTAATCATGTGAGGATGAAACAAGTTAACCTGTGTAAAGCATTCGACTCGATGCAGTACTTGGCAACAGTAAGCACTCAAAAATATGACCATGCCTTTCTGGACATAGTTCCCTCTTTCATCCCAGGTACATTAGAAACCACATCTGTTTCCTTTTTGTTTGGTTTTGCTTTGGTTTGTATCCCCACTACCTAGCACAGTATCGGAAACATAGTGAGTAGTCAATAAATATTTGTTCGGTAATGAACACTTACTCAGTATCTGCACTAGGTGTTCTAATCTGCATCATCTCTATTATCACAGTAGCCCTGTATGATAAATGTCATCTCTGCTTAAGCAATGAGGCTAGCTGAGGCTCGGCATGGCTCAGTGGCTTGCCCAAAGCAGACCAGACTTCAAAGTCAGGCCTGTCTTACTCTAAAACCTGTTCTCCTTGCCCTGTACGGCTGCATGTGGTGAGAGCTTTCTGGCCAGTGGCACACACCCTGATACTCCCTTCACTGTGAATCCTAAAGGATGGGTCTCCATTTACTGGGAGCCAGGCAACCATACGCTCCTCATCTGACTATGGGCTCCTGGAGCACAGGATCTCTGCATTGTCTTTGTGTCCCCATAAGACACCCCATTTGTTGGGTGCTAATTACTGTCTATTGACTTAAATAACGCAATGAAAAGCTAGGATGTCTTGCTCTTGTTAATGCTGCTTCCAACACAGTGGTCATTTCTGGGGAATGGGGGAGCTCAACCTTCTACTCCTAGTCTGGAAGGAGCAGGCCTAGCATTTATTAAGCAATTGCCAGGCATTACTCTAGATGCTTACCATGTAATAACTCATTTAATCACCATGAAAAGAGTAACGCCACTAGAAAACAAGCCAGGATTTCAGATCCAAGCAGACTGATCTAGAACTGGTACTCTTACCTTTTCTGTTCTGTCCCCCTCCACTTGGGCACCTCTGCAGCCTTCCCCTCCTAACCTGCAGCACTTCCCCGCTCACTGTTAGACTAAGGAGTCACCTTCAGGTTATCTCAGACGTTACTCCCTGCTCACGGTTAAAAGCAAAATGAAATGCAAGTATCCTGCCAGTATCTTGGTTGTCCACTTGCATGGCACAGATGAGTCTCATTTCCTTATCTCTGTCAAGCACGTTTAGAGATGGGGGTTCACTTTTCTCTCCCCCTCATCAAAGATGTTTGGCCTGGAGCTCCTGGTAACAAACCAAAACCCAAACCTTCACAGCAAAGAGCTGTTGAAGAAAATCGAGGTGAGAAGTGTAAAGCAAATAGCACAAAAGCTTCACCAGTCTGCCAGTCTTTGCTACACAGTGTTAATTTATTGGAATGATCTCTGGCACACTAAGTTATTGAATGTAACCGAAATAGTAATAAACTCAATTTTAAATTCATGATGCTAACTTATGTTCTTTCACAATTCAATAATTACTATTTTCCCACCCTACACAGCCATCTTCTCCCATTTTATTCTTTTGCTGAATCCATAACACAAAATAAACATAATTAATGTGGATTTGATACATCTCTTCTATTGTCTGTATGAATAACTATAAATTTACAAGAAAACAGTAGTTGATTGATATGAAACCCTTTCAGGTTGAGTTTCCCAGAAACAGACTCTCTGACAGAAGTTAGCATGCAAGACCTTTATCAGGGAGTGCTCGCAGGATCAACACCCAAGGGAAGCAGGTTTAGGAAGCAGAAGTCCAGTCATGCCGTGCCAGCCCAGCAATGGCCTCAGCTGACCCACGGGGCTGAACTTCAGGTTGATGGATCGTCAGAGTTGTTCAGAGCTGGGGATAGGGAGCCAGGCCTTTACACCCCCACACTTGTTAGTCATTGGCTGCAGGCCTAAAAGGCCTGATCACCAAAGACAGCTGAGGGCTGTCTTCCCACAGCACACTCCTGTCAGAGGAATAAGTCTTTCATTTCTAAAGAGGGAGCTCCAGACACCCCCAGTGCTGACATGGCTACAGTGACCAAAGACTTAGATCACAACACTTAATGTCTGAAATATCTGGAAAGTCTTCTCAAGAAAGATGATTCAAACAAGCCCAGACTGCAAAGATTAAATTAAATACCTAACTCTTCAATGTCCAGACATTGATGAATACCCACAAGCATTGGAAACACCCAGGAAGACAGGACCTCACCAAAAGAACTAAATAAGGTACCATTGACTGATCCAGGAGTGATAGAAATAGGTGACCCTTGAGACAAAGAATTCAAAGTAGCTGTTCTGAAGAAGCTAAATGAAATTCAAGACAACACAACGAAAGAATTCAGAAGCTTATTAGAGAAATTTAACAAAGAGATAGAAATAAAAAAAAAAAACAAGCAGAAATTCTGGAGCTTAAGAATTCAATTGGAAAACTGAGAGATGCATCAGAGTCTGTCAACAGCAGAATTGACCAAGCAGAAGTAAGAATTAAGAAGCTTGAAAATAGGCTATTTGAAAATACATAGTCAGAAGAAAAAAAATTAAAAACAATAAAAAAGAATCAAGCATGCCTACAAGATCTAGAAAATAGCTTCGAAAGGGCAAATCTTTCTTCTGCTGAAAAAAAGGAGCAAATCTAAGAGTTATTGGCCTTAAACATGCAGTATAAAGAGACAGAGATTGAGGTAGAAAGTTTATTTCAAGAAATAATAACAGAGAACTTTCCAAACCTAGAGAAAGATATCAGTATTCAGATATAAGAAGGTCAGAAAACACCAAGAAGATTTAACCCAAACAAGACTACCTCAAGGCATTTAATAATTAAGGTCTCAAAGGTCATGGATAGGCCGGGCACAGTGTCTCAGGCCTATAATCCTAACACTCTGGGAGGCCGAGGCGGGAGGATTGCTTGAGCCCAGGAGTTTGAGGTTGCTGTGAGCTAGCCTGACCCCACGGCACTCTAGCCCAGGTGACAGAGTGAGAGTCCATCTAAAAAAAAAAAAACACGAAATGCTAAAAGGAGTTCTTCAATCTGAAAGAAAAGGATGTTAATGGACAATAAGAAATCACCTGAAGGTAGACAACTCACTGGTAACAGTAAGGACACAAATACAGAATACTCTATTGCTGTAATTACAGTGTATAAATCACTTACATCTTGAGTAGGAAGACTAAAAGACAAAGCTATCAAAAATAACTACAACAACTTATTGAGAAACAGATAGTATAAAAAGATACGGATGGAGGCTGGGCGCGGTGGCTCACACCTGTAATCCTAGATCTCTGGGAGGCTGAGGCGGGCGGATCGTTTGAGCTCAGGAGTTCTAGACCAGCCTGAGCAAGAGTGAGACCCTGTCTCTACTAAAAATAGAAAGAAATTAGATGGACAACTAAAAATATATAGAAAAAATTAGTCGGGCATGGTGGAGCATGCCTGTAGTCCCAGCTACTCAGGAGGCTGAGGCAGTAGGATCACTTGAGCCCAGGAGTTGGAGGTTGCTGTGAGCTAGGCTGATGCACTCTACTCAGGGCAGTAGAGTGAGACTCTGTCTCAAAAAAAAAAAAAAAATCAAATCAAAATGGATTTAAGATTTAAATCTAAGACCTAAAACCATGAAATTACTAAAGGAAAACATTAAGGAAACATTGGTCTGGGCAAGGACTTCTTGAGGAATACCCCCAAAGCACAGGCAACCAAAGCAAAACTGGACAAATGGGATCACGTCAAGCTAAAAAGCTTCTGCACAGCAAAGGAAACAATTAATAAAGGCGAGACAACCCACAGAATGGGAGAAAATATTTGCAAACTACCCATCTGACAAGGGATTAATAACTAGAATACATAAGGAGCTCCAACAACTCAATAGGAAAAAAATCAAATAATCTGATTTTAAAATGGGCAAAGGATCTGAATGACATTTTTCAAAAGAAGACATACAAATGACCAACAGGTATATGAAAAAATGCTCAACATCATTAGTCATTAGAGAAATGCAAATCAAAACTACAATGAGATATCATCTCACACCAGTTAAAATGGCTTTTATCAAAAAGGCAATAAAGAATGTTGTCAAAGATGTGGAGAAAGAGGAAACCTCATACACTCTTGGTGGGAATGTAAATGAGTACAACCACTATGGAGAACAGTATGGAGATTCCTCAAAAAACTGAAAATAGGCTGGGCAGGGTGGCTCATGCATGTAATTCCAACACTTTGAGAGGCCAAGGTGGGAGGACTGCTTGAGCCCAGGAGTTTTAGACCAGCCTAGGTAACATGGCAAGACCCTGTCTCTATAAAAAATAAAATACTTAACTGGGCTTGGTGGTATGCACCTATAATCCCAGCTACTCAGGAGGCTGAGGCAGAAGGATCACTTGAGCTCTTGAGTTGGAGGTTGCAGTGAACTATAATCATGCCACTGCACACCAGCTTGGGAGAGAGTGAGACCCTGTCTCAAAAAAAGAAAAAAACAAAACTGAAAATAGAACTACCGTATTACCCAACAATCCCACTGCTGGATATATATCCAAAGGAGGGGAAATCAGTATATTGAAAAGATATCTGCACTCCCATGTTTAATGCAGCACTATTCACAATAGCCAAGATTTGGAATCAACCTAAGTGTTCATCAATGGATGAATGGATAAAGAAATTGTGATGCATATATACAATGGAATATTATATAGTCACAAAAAAGAATGAAATCCTGCCATTTCCAACAATATAGATGGACCTGGAGAACATTATGTTAAGTGAAATAAGCCAAGCACAGAAAGACAAATCTTGCATGTTCTCACTCATATGTGGGAACTAAATATTAAAAACAATTGATCTCATGGAGACAGAGACGTGGTTACCAGAGGGTGGGAAGGGTAGTGGGGAGGGCGAGATAAAGTGGGGATGGTTAATGGGTACAAAAAATAAAGGTTACATAGTTAGATAGAATGAATAATATTTGATAGCACAACAAAGTAATTATAATCAACAATAAGTTAGGGTACACTTAAAAAAACTAAGAAAGCAGAATTGGAATGTTCCTAACACAAAGAAATAATAAATGCCTGAGGTGATGGATATCCCAACTACCCTGATTTGATAAATTCACATTGTATGCCTGTATGAAAACATCACATGTATTCTATAAAGATATACAACTATTATGTATTAAATAATACATAATAATTAAAAAGAAATAATAATTAAAAAGAAAAAAATTTAAAAAACAATGATACACAGCAATAAGTTTTATTTAATCACACTTATTTCTTCCAAGAATGGAAAAATTATCAATTACATCATGAGTGTCAGAAGACTTTCAGATCCATATCAAGTACCTAGGATGCTTACTTAAATCAATTTCACATGGATTTATGAAGTTTGGGAGTTTCTTCCTTGTCCTTTCTTCAGGCCCCATAATACAGGTGCCAGGAATATGGGGAAGCTTTATCAGGTACCCTAGTTATTTTATAGAGTTGATTGACAAGCCTCATTATGCAGGAACTTTTGTCTACTCTTCCTTTTCCTTGATTTGATTTGGATAGAATTTAGTATGCCTGATTCCCGACAAACTGGATTCTTCCAGGTTTGGGCTCTCTAGCCTGAAATTCCCATGTTACTGCGGATACTTGTTCTCCAAATGTTAATCTTTTCCCTGGGATGCTCCCCGGCCCTCCCAGTTCTTCTTCCTGGTATCTTCCTGCTAAATCTCCCTCACTCTATCTGCCCTGTGCAAAGATGACATAAAAATGAAAATTTCAACCACAATGTCCCTCAAAGGAGGGTGGAACCTGGTAAATAAAGCCTTTTTGTTCTGCTGAACATTCGGATGGGTTTGGATACGCAAAAGTGGGCCCAGCCCTTAGTTTGGAAGTAGACACCACTGAGAACTACTGTGTTCTGTATAAAGAATAAGAATTTGCATTTGAGGGCTAAATCCAGGAAGGAGCGGGTGCTGAGGTGATATCAGACCAGGATAGAGGAAGAGAAATAAGCTAGCTAGTGTGCTGTTGAGCCCATATATGGGTACAAAGGCAAAAGAACAATTGCTATGAAAAGGATTTTTAAGAAGTGTCTAGTATCACGTAGAAGTTCACATTGTTGAGCTGTAAATAGCCCCACCCCATTCGTCTCCCCAGATTTTAACCAAAGTCTGATAAAAACAAAAATACCCCATGTTACCAGATACACACATCTGTGGAGGTGGGTGTGGGGTGGGGAAGTAGTGGTGTTATGAGTATACATCAATTGAGAAAGCTAATTTTTGGAGCAAAACCGCCTAAAAAAAAAAAAGAGACAAAAAGGTAATGGAATTGGCCAACGGATTCCTAAGGTGCAGAACCGGACAGTCTGTGTAAGAAATAGTGAAACAATCCATTAATTGCCCATGATCAGTGGGAGCAGGAACACAGAGCCAGAGGTCACAACAATACCAAGGAGGAGGAGAAAGAATGAAGAGACAGCAATAGCTAACACTTATAAGGTGCGCTAGGATTTGTTCTAAATGCTTTGCTTTACACGTGTAAGGGTGCCCATCAGAATGTGATACATTCCCCAATACCTGCCTCCTTCCTCCCTGAGATTCACAGAAATCTTTGAACTTTTCATAGTAAGTAATTAGCATTCAAGGCAATCCTGTCTAGATCTCAGACATAGAAGACCTCAACTATAGACCTTAAGCTTTAGCCTTTACTCCCAAAAATACTCCAAGGAAGACTTACGCCATAGTACAACGAATGGTACATCACAGATTTCGTCTAGCTTCCAGACCTGAAAATGCCCTCAAACTCATCATTGGAACATACTTTTCTTATAATTTTCAAGTGTATCATAATGATCATGTATATTTTATTTTATTATTATTACTGGTTTTTTTTGTAGAGACAGGGGTCTTATAATGTTACCCAGGCTGGTCTTGAACTCCTGGCCTCAAGTGATCTTCCCACCGTGGCCTCACAAGGTGCTGGGATTACAGATGTGAGCTACCACACCCAACCCGATCCTGTATATTTTAAAAGGAAAAGAATTGTTTTAAACAGAAAAAACTTACCGGTTCATCTGTTCCTTTGTGGACCTTGATCTTATATCATCTCTCCTGTCCCTGACTTTGACACTTACCAGTGACTTTCTGCTTTTCCTTGATCTCACTCTGGAGTACCTTTGTTGTTTCCTAGTTTCCTCTATGAAATTTTACTCCTAGTCTAGTCAAATTTGAGCACATCAGGCCCCAAACTGGTCTTCCCTCTCTCTGGGACTTTCCACAATGAACTAGACCCCCTTTCGTAATCACCCTTGAAGGGTTCATGGATGCGTTCTTCAATAATGAAGACAGCTCTTGGCTGCCCTCTTCTGGGATCGGGTCTCCAAGCCACCCATTCCTGTTGGTCAGCAACCCTTAAGTCCCAGCGTCTCTGTGAGCTTGGACAGGTGGGTGATCACAGTTGTACATCTTGGCTTTCTTCTTCTACTGTTGCCGTAGGACCTGAGCAATGCTATTTTACTAATATGCATATTTTTTAATCTTTTAAATGTTTGGGCTATTTTACCTAAAAGGAAAATTTTGTGGAGGGAAAAAAAAGAAATGCTGAGGCCTCTCAAATAATAAAATCTTAAGTGGATTCAATAAAAACAGATAACATTATCTGGCACAATCTCTTAAATTACCTCATCTAAAACTGTTGCATGTAGATTGCTTGCCATAACCACTAATAAATATCTCTAAGGTTTTGTTAATTAACTAATTTTGTATTGAGGTTAAACATACATATATAATTCACCATTACCTCAGAGTTTTTTAAAAAATAATTTCTCACATTATTCTGGGATGGTTAATTTTTAAAGATGAAATTAAAATATGTCAATGTCAATATGAACAGCAGGAGAGTATGCAACGTGCTTCTTAAACTTCCCTTTTCCACTTGGCCCCATTAATCATCTAAGAACACTTAAAAAACACACACTGCCTCTATACACACACGTACCCCTTTCCTTTGAGATATTACTGCAAATTAAATTGGTTATGATCTGCAGACTTTCAATTGCTTCTATTCTCAAGAACATAGTTTGTTCCCACATTAATAGCTCTCTTTTCAGTTATATGGAAACAATAAGGTTAGGGAAACAAGAGGCAAAGCAAAAAGAAAAAAGGGGAATCAAAGGAAAAGAGAGACAAACAGCCCTGGACACCTGGGTTACCAGCCTTGTCTTGGCCACCACAAGGACAGTCACCAAATTCTGTCTAAAAGACTGAATCTCAGGGCCAGCAAGAGGGCAAGAATATCCCAGCATGGGCCGGGCGCGGTGGCTCACGCCTGTAATCCTAGCACTCTGGGAGGCCCAGGCGGGCGGATCGTTTGAGCTCAGGAGTTGGAGACAAGCCTGAGCAAGAGTGAGATCCCTGTCTCTACTAAAAAAATAGAAAGAAATTAGCTGGACATCTAAAAAAAAAAAAAATATATATATATATATATATAAATTAGTTGGGAATGCTGGCGCATACCTGTAGTCCCAGCTACTCGGGAGACTGAGGCAGGAGGATTGCTTCTGGAGTTTGAGGTTGCTGTGAGCTAGGCTGATGCCACGGCACTCATTCTAGCCTGGGCAACAAAGCGAGACTGTCTCAAAAAAAAAAAAAAAAAGAATATCCCAGCATGGGCATGAGTAGCTTGAAACTGCTGAAGTATATCCTGTTTTTCTTCAACTTGCTCTTTTGGTTCTGTGGCTGCTGCATTTTCGACTTTGGGATCTACCTCCTGATCCACGACAGCTTCGGAGTGCCCTTCCATTATCTCCCCTCCCTCACTCAGGCAATGTGTTCATCACTGTGGGCTCCACTATCACGGTCGCTTCCTTCTTGGGCTGCATGGGCTCTGTCAAGGAATACAAGTGTCTGCTTATGTCGTTCTCTGTTCTGCTGCTGAGCATCCTCCTCGCCGAGGTGGCCTTGGCCATCCTGCTCTTTGTGTATGAACAGAAGCTGAATGAGCATGTGGCTGAGGGCCTGGCGGACGGCATCCAACATTACCACTCAGACAACAGCACTAAGGCAGCGTGAGACTCCATCCAGTTATTTCTACAATGTTGTGGTGCAAACGGCCCGAGTGATTGGACCAGTGGCCAGCCAGCATCTTGTCCCTCAGATCCACAAGTGAAGGACTGCTATGCGAAAGCAAGACTGTGATTTCACTTCAATTTCCTGTATGTCAGAATCATCACCCTCTGTGTATGTGTGATCCAGGTGTTGGGGATGTCCTTTGCACTGACCCTGAACTGCCAGATTGATAAAACCAACCGGGTTTATCAATCTGGAGAGATTTGTTTCATCTCTGGAAATCCAAATCCATTTACAGCATGAAGCTCTAAATGATCACCTGCTGGACTGGCATCTTTGTCCTCCTCCCATCTCTTCTCTGTCCAGGTCCCTGTCTTATACAACCAGAGAAGAGAGCGTTGGCCAGGCACTTCCCATCTCAGGTGACAAGACAACCTTTCACCCTCTGATGGCAGCAGCTATGTCTCTCAAGGTGGTGAAACTAATACCTGAGTGTTTTTTAGACATGAGAAGCCAAGAGAACCTGTGGCACTAATGGCTGAAGATTAAAGAGTGGGTCCAGGATATTAATTTTTGCATTTTCCCATTGTCAAATTGTCCCCATTATCTAAATCATGCCCAGTCTGCTTTTCAAAGTCAAGCAAGAGACAAGCTAAAGGGAGTTCTGGGTACAGAATCACCAGATTATTGTCACAACCCTCTGTTTCTTTTTGACTAGAGCCATAGCCATAGCAATGACAGAGTATACTTTCTTTAAAGGGTAGGGTTTCATTTCAATTTCCTTATTAAAAGGCCTTATTGATTTATTTTAAGTCTTTCCAGAAAAAACTATCCAGTGATTCATATCCTGACTTCAACCAGTCTCTTAGCTGATAATCACATCGAGAACAGTTCTGGTGTTTTATCTCTATCAGATAAATTTTGTTAATGTGCAATTTTAACTCTTCAATAAATAAAATAGTTTATGAACTCCAAAAAAAAAAGAAAGAAAAATTCTTATACATGCTGATGGGCGTATAAAATTATATAACTACTTTGAAAAAATCTGTGGCAGTTTCTATAAAAGTAAAATATTAATATATGCCATCCTATGACCCAACATCTCCCCCCTTAAGTACTTACTCAAGAGAAATTAAAACATATATCCACAAAAATACTTGCAAAAGAATGTCATGGAAGCTTAATTTATAATAGTTTCAAACTAGAAAACACTCAAATATCCATCAACACGGAGAGGAAAAACAAATTCTGACATATTCACATAATGGAATATCAAAAACAATAAAAAATGAATATCTGCAACAACATGAATGAATCTCAAAAACATGCAGAGCAGTCACAAAAGAATACACATTGTTTGACTCCATTTACATAAAGTTCTAGAAAAGGTAAATAGGCAAAACTATTCCAGAGTGCTAGAAATCAGAATAGTGGCAACTGTTAATGGGGAGGCTGGTGGTTACTGATGGGAATGAGCATGAGAGAACTTTCTGGAATGATGGAAATATTCTATGTCACGTGTGGGGACTCACTCAGAACTCCAGAGTTGGTATAAAGATTATTTTAAACTGGAGACATTTGAGATTTAGCAGATACAGAAAGAAGCATTCTTGGAGCTTGCCTTATCTGAGTGAAAGCAGAAACTTCTAAGAAATGACATCAATTTCCTCTTCAGGGCTGTTTCTACTCCTAGGAAAGAGACTAAGAGTAAATCTGCCATAAATCCCCTCTCCAGGGGATTTTCATGGCTCTGAAGAGGACAGAAAGACCACTCATATCTGTATAGACAAACATTACCACAAAGTTTATCTCTCATTTGTTCTCCTAAAAACACATTTGTCTTTCCTAAAGAAACCTATTTCTGGCCGGGCGCGGTGGCTCACGCCTGTAATCCTAGCTCTCTGGGAGGCCGAGGTGGGCGGATCGTTCTGAGCTCGGGAGTTCGAGACCAGCCTGAGCAAGAGCGAGACCTCATCTCTACCAAAAAAAAATAGAAAGAAATTA
>CAUYSK010080703.1:0-16374 GCA_963575035.1 Avahi laniger
CCACGTGGTAATACCCCGACCACCACAAACGCCCACACAACCCCACCCCCCCTCGGGCAGGTGGGCCGGGGGGGGGGGGGCGGGGGGGAGCGGGGACGGGTATATGCATACACAAAGAGTGCAATGCACACCACCCGAGGGATGGACATCTTTGAAACGCGGACTTAGGGGGAAAGTGGGGGCAAGGGCAACATATGTAACCTAAACATCTATACCCCCATAATATGCTGAAATTAAAAAAAGATATATTTATAAATACTAAATAAACATAATAAAATTTAAAACAAATATATGTAAGTATATTTATTTATTTTTATGTAAAAATAAATAATTTTTTTTAATATAAGAAAGCAGCAGCCTGGAGAAGACGCACGGTCTACCCAACACGTGCACCACCCAGACCAGTGCCGGTGATTCCAGCGCCCTCCTGGGCGCCGCCACCAGGGCGAGCGGGGCACCCGTGCTTCCTATGGTGGTGGTGGTTACTCTCCAAGGTGGTTTAAAGCCCCCAGTTTACTCTCTTTTTCACTTCTCCCAGTCTCCTGTCCACCAAGCCCAGCGCCAGGGGGAAATGGAGACATTCAGAAATGGTATCTTGCCGGACGCGGTGGCACGCGCCTGTAGTCCCAGCTGCTCAGGAGGCTGAGGCGGGAGGATCGCTTGAGCCCAGGAGTCCTGGGCTGCAGTGCCCCATGCCAACTGGGTGTCTGTACTAAGTTCGGCATCAATGTGGTGACCTCCCGGGAGCGGGAGCAGGGGACCACCAGGTTGCCTCAGCAGGGGTGAACCGGCCCAAGTCGCAAACCGAGCAGGTCAAAACTCCTGTGCTGATCAGAAATGGTATCTTTTCTCTCTAACACGATACTTCTCACGCAGGTCTCACCCATCCCTAGGGATTCTGACTTAGTTGGTCCAACTAGGGTGTAGCCTGGGCATCACGAGTTTTAAAGCTCCCCACATGATTCCAACGTGCAGCCAAGGTCTCCTTTGCTGCTCTGACACTCCCACACCTGGGAGGAGGTTTTCAGTTTCAGGCCAACCTTTCCCAAACTGCCGTGCCACGGAGACCTCTTTCAGGAGAAGGACATCCTTGGGCATCATTTCAGCAGCATTGGGTAAGTCTGTGCTGCAACTGTAGACACGATAGTGGTGAACTTGGACTTAGTGCAGTAGAAACAGGCCCATAATTCTCTCTTCCATTGCTTGCTATTAATACCTTTTTTTGGCACAGATGAAAATCAATATAAAAATAGCTTATTGTGAGGGCTGGAACTGAAATACCTAAATCATTTCACTATTTTAAAAAACACAACTCCAGGCAATAATTTGTATCAAGACTGAAAAAATGTTTAAGAAAGATTTTGAATTGTAAAATTATGATACTTATTTTTGATAGTTAGTAGTCTTTTCATTTGCAAAGAGGTTTTTCACAAATGAATCTGAAGGTACCAAGCTCCTTTTTCTCAGAAAGGATGTAAAGCATCCTGAAATTGTACTCAGCTCCCTGGAGTCCTCATCACTGGCCACCTGCCCCCGGGCCACAGGAGGCAAAGCCCCTGGTAGGGTTCGGGATATCTGAGAGAGCCTGGGTCCTGATGCTGACAGCCGGACATCACAGACTAGCTGCTAGGCCGGTGTCCCCTGTCCCCACTGGATTGTACTTTTTCTCTTTGTTAAAAAAAATTGAGAAGTAACCCAGAAGAGAATCTGAAAAGAAAATGAATTGGAACGTCACCGATAATAGTCTCTGCCTCTACATGAGGAACAAAGGAAGTTAATCTGAGGGGTAAAAAGAAGGCATGACATGGCAGGATGATGAGGAAGAGATTAGGAGTCATAGCAATCAGAACACAAGACCATCCAACGGGCTATTTTTCAATTTATAATGGCATTTGCTCTTTGATTAACTAGAGGTTGAAAAACAAAGTCATTTTCCACTTCGCTGGTGATAAGTTAATATTTTTACTCCGAAGAATGACTGCTTTCATCTTTTTCTTTTACCTAAATGAAATTCTTAATTGATTAGTGTTTAACAATGTAAAGTATTCAAACAGAAGTATTAGAAGGACATCTCTTATTCAGCTCAAAACAATATATTCTAAATGTTTAGATGGGATGCTGTCCACTTCATAAATCACCAATAAAAGCAAATTAGATCTTTAAATTTGTTGAAATTTTATTTTTTTGACAACTTCTAGAATTGTTTTGAGAATTTATTAAGAGTGTTTGGGATTGCTCTTCCCTTCCCCTTTCAGAAGGCTTCTAAAGGAATCTCCCTGGGTCATCTGCAGCAGGTAGATGACAGGATCTGACAGCAGCAAAGCACCCTTGCTGTAGAATGCTTCCAGGTTGAGGCAATACATTCTTGAGAGTATCATCAATCCAACACCCATCAACAAATAATGTAGTGGTTCTCAACCTTGGCTGCTCATTAGAATCACACGAAGAAACTTTAAATACCCCAATGTTCAGGCTGTCTCCCAGACCAGTTAAATCAGAATTTAACCTTTGGGGTGAGACCCAGGCATCAGTATTTTTAAATCTCCTTGAGAGAGTCTAACACCAAGTTTGGGAACTACTGAAATAAAGTGTTGACCTGAACACCTGTCAGAATAATCAAATAATCCTGCAATCAGCTGCTCTACTTTCCCCTTGTTGATCCTGACTTCTCTATCCTAGGCCTATGACTTTCATAGAGCTGGAAATTCAATCTGGGCCACCAGCGGTTTATAGGACACCACTGTGCAAATTAGAGCAGGCACTCCTTCCTTAAGACATTTTGCTTCATTCTGTTTAAAATTGTCTTAATATTGTATATTGATATACTAGAACAAAATCTGACCATTTGTCATAAAATTATATTAAACATACAAATCAATAATGTTTACAGTACAAATAGAGACACCTTGTAGGTGGCAGACTTGTACAGTGCACAACATGTACAACCATATATAGATTTCCCTCTTTTAGTCAAGGGAGGTGTGTGATGTCAACCCTGCAACTCTTTGATTGATCCTCAGCAACTTATTCTTTGGCACCTTTCCAGTCAGGATGATCTATAAATAAGGAAAATGTATTTGCAAAGTCCAATCGAGTGCTCTTGGTGCTAAGAAAGGCTTTTGTTTTATTGATGGGAGATTTGTTTAAATAAGAATTCCTATTAAAGGCATAAAAATTAAATCACATTTAGTTATTTCTTTAATGAGTCATCTTTATTAAAAATAATTATGTGCATAAAATTGAAATTATTCTGGAAAATCTGAGAAGGATGACTGCCAAATTCTAACTTCCAGTCTGAAATTCTATAGCTCTTCTCTCCAGGACCCCATGGCGGAACATTTATGCCCCACTCTGCTCTCTTTGCCTGGTGGGTTGCTTGCAGTTCAGAAGCCACTGGTGCCTAGGATGGTTCTGACTGGTACATGGGAGGGGCATGGAACTCCATCCTGTGCTGCTGCCCCCAAGTCCTCCCATGCAGAGAGATGGCTGCTGGAGAAGGCACAACTGGTCCTTGCAGCTTCTCTCTTGACTAAGCCTTGGTAGGCACGGCCACAGGGGAATCTGGGCTCACTGATGGCTGAGGAAAGAGCAAAGACTGACAAGGGTGATGTTGGTCCCCAAAACCCACATGCACACACAGCATTTGTCTCACAGTTGATCAGGAGGAAGGGTGCTGCACTGAGCTGGAAAACACCCTTTGTGACTTTAAGCAGAGCATCTTCTTCCCAACTGTCGAGTACAGAACAAGGACTGTCCACCAGTGGACAAGACAGAAAAACACAGTAGTCAAAGCTGTCCTTGTCCCCAGAGAACTATCATTCAAGGTGGGAAAACATGAAGATATGGCTAATCCCTCACCCTTCACATAATTTTCTGCCCAAAAAATCTAAGGGCACAGTGAAATGAATCATGTTCTAGAAGATAAGATTCTAGTTCCAATCCCAACACTAGCAAACTGTTTGATCTTGGGCAAGTCGTCTCCTCACCTGCTACCTCTGAGTCCACATTGAGGAATGAGGATGTGAACTAAGTGACCTGCAGACTCCCGTCCAGATCTAGAGGCAGCACAGCAGAGAGGGCAGAGACTGTGGGGCCAGCACACCTGGATGCACGCTGTGGCTCGGCCTCCTGCTAGCTGTGTGACCTTGGACAACTGACTCATCCTCTCTGTGCCAGAGTAAAATGGGGATAAAAAAGTTATTTCCTTTATAAAGTTGCTTCCAGGATTAAATGAGATCATATATGTAAAGTGTCTAGGACAAAGCCTGGTGCCCAGGACATGCTTAGTAAGTGTTCTATCAGAATGGAAGCCATGCGAGGGCAAGGATCTATGTCTGTTTTTTTGATCACTAATGTGCTGGTAACAGTATCCAGCACACAGCAGACAGCAAATATTTGTTGAAAGAAGGAATGACAAAGCATTCTTACTCAATGGCCTCATGATCAGGGTTTGCGTGTGGGACTTCTCTGCCCTCCCCTCCTCTCTCCATTGAGATTTCCAACCATCATCCTTACTATAGTGTAGAGGAGCTTGAAGAAGTAAGAGAGAAGAACAAAATATGTAAATTACAAAAAAAAAAAAAAATTTAGTTGCCATGAAATATTGCCAGCCCCCAGCTCTGCCAGCACCTCTGCCCCCAGTTCCAGCTCCAGCCAGAGCTGACAGACCATAACTGCACACAACACTGTGGGCCAGAACCACCCAGCTGGGCTGATCCTCCAATTCCTGAGCCACAGAAACTGTGAGAAATAATAAGTGTTCATGTATCAAGTCACTGTTTGGGGATGATTTTTTTAATGCAACAATAGATAAACCTGACAAACATCTTGGCAAAGCATAACCAAGTCTGGCTTTCTCAGGCACACCTCTCTCCAGCCCCACATGGCTGCTTGGTGCTTAGGGATGTCGGGACTTTTCTGGCAGGAATCCAAACACAGCCTCCTCCCAACCCACCTGGGAATTCTCCACCCACAGTACATCAGAACCTCAAGCTCTGTCTGCCCTGTTCAAGACCAGAGCCTCCGGGATTATAGAACCAGACTTGAACCTGGAACCCTGGTGGCCAGGGAGTCTAGGAAATGTCCTGCTAAAGGAGATGCCAACAAAAGGCTAACACATGATGGAACAGGGAAGAGCACCATGTTTTGCCCATAGGAATGACATTCTCACAGAGTTTGTGGCCCAGTACAGGGGTTTTCACCCCCAATTGCCACACATCAGGATGGCCCCATCCTTAGGACACACAGTCCTGGGCTCCATCACCAAAAATTCTTTAATAGGTCTAGAATTGGGTTTAGCATCTGAACTTCTAAAAATCTGTACAAGTAACTCTGCACAGCCAGGACTAGGAGCCACAAGCCTAGAAAGTGGCCAGGATGAGAATAAAGCAGAGAAATAAAAAGATAGAGAGAAAATTTTTTGTAAAAACAAGCCTGGGGAACTGCCAACTTACTACTGGGGGAAGACGGGGGAAGGAGTCTGACAAGGTTTTGTGCAGGAGATGGCACCTACAGCAGAGAGAAGAGGAACATGAAATGACAAAGCAAACCCCATTTCTGGTGGAGGAAATGGGGAGAAGGGCCCAAGCCCTGGGGGGGGGGTCAGTGGTTTGGTGCTACGGACGGGACGTTGTGTCCCCTCAATACTCACATGTTGAAGTGCTGACCCCCACTGTGGCTGTATTCAGAGTAAGGAAGGAAGGAGGCCATCAGGCAGCACAAAGTACACAGCCCTGGTGGAGAGCAGCACGCGAGCAATCACCTCCAGCCCTGGGGTCTGGGAAAATACCACCGAGGACCACCTGCAGTGCCTTAGTTCCTTACTTTCAACCTGGAGACAGATGGGCTGGGTTTGGGCCTACAGGAGAGCAGGGCTGGGCAGGGCTCACATGTTCTGTTCTCTTAGACCATTTAATTATGTTTAAATGAGTTATAAAGATGGGGCTGTAATCTGATAGAATTAGCATCCTTATAAGAAGAAAAACCAGAGAGCACTAACCAAAGAAAGGCCTTGCAAGGCTACAGCAAGAAGGTGGCTGCCTACAAGCCAAAAAGAGAGCCCTCACCAAAAACCAACCATGTTGACACTTTGATCCTGAACTTCTAGCCCCAGGACTATGAGAAAAAACTTCTGTTGCTTAAACCATTCAGTCTACAGTGTTTCGTTATGGCAGCCTGATAAGATCAATACACGTGGCCTGAGCATAAGATGGTTCAGGAGATAATGATTTCATCTGGAAAGTAGGTTGGGGCCAGATCCTGGAAGACTTTTCAGGAGTCAAACACTACCAGTTCTTGGGTAGATCATATTTTAGAAGAATTACAGTTTTTATATGAACCCCACTTAAGAAAGGCCCATGCTTGTTCTTTATGGGAAAATTCTTACTTCAAAATGAGCTGCTGCCCTTGAAATACCAGTGGGAAATCTCTCCTATTAAATTCTAGCTCTGAAGTGTGCAGGCTTCAGGTGATTTACTCTGAAGTCTAGTCTGAGTCTGTGGGTGAGCAGTCTGGCTTAATTAGGAGTACCTGAGTTAGCACCAGAGCCTCCCAAGGCCCCCTTCTCCATATTCACTGTTCCAGCAGGACATAGGAGTCTCATTAAATGGGAAATTATTTGGGGGAACAATGATTGCTTAAGAACTAAGGTAAAATCAATAACCTTGTCAAGAAGAGAGAAGTGCAGGTGATCAGGGCTTTTCTTTGTAAGTTCTAGAGAGAGGGACCAGGGTGGTTGATCGTCTTTTGTTCTCCTCTATCACCACAGTGATCATCACCAGAAATCCCCAGGACACCAAAGGTCTGGAACATACAACGATGCTCTTAGTACAGTTCTCTCATTCTCCACATCTGCCAGATGCTGTGTTAAGTGTTTCACATAGGATGTGCTATTTAATCTTCATAATAACTCTATGAGTTAAACCTTCTTATTCCATTTTATAGATGGGGGCATTAAAGTTCAGAAAGGGACAAATGTGTCCTTTTTGCAGAAAGGCGCTGGGAAAGCAAACCCAAATAGGATCTCAGGCCACCCCTACTATGACCCCTCTCCTCCTGCCCATGCCACTAGACTGTAGGGAAATCCACAGCAGCCTGGTGGTCCCAACCACTCCACCACAGATGGAGATTCCCATTAAAAAGTCAATACAAGGGAAGAGCCAATAGAAGTCAGAAATACAGCTTCGTTTGCCTTGGGTGCAACTGGGGCATGTGTACTTTGCAAAATCTCCCCTGGCTATTCTCACATGTGCCATAGTTCTTCACTAGACTAAAGAGCTCCCACTGATAGGTCCTGGCCAAAAACTCTGCTTCGTACTGGAAATCCTGTGAATCACCTGATTTCACCTATAGTGAAGTTCTATCGACCAAAGCTCACAAGATACTCTATTTGGGGGCCCTTTCTGGAGGACAGGTAAACCCCTTGGTGGCCCAATTAGATAGAACCCATCTTGAGTGGGCTGCATTGCAATCAAAACTCTACCCTTGGCTTTGTCATAAAAAAAAATTCCTTCTAATTATTTTGCATTATTATTATTGAATGCCTTGTGTAACATGTTGAATAGTGGTCCCCAAAAATGATACATCCAAGTTCTAAACCTTGGTACCTGTGAATGTGACCTTATTTGGAAATAAGGTCTTTACAAATGCAATTAAGGATCTCAAGATGAGATCATCTTAGATTTAGGGTGGGCCCTTAATCCAAGGCCTTCCTTATAAGAGGAAGGAGAGGGAGTTTTGAGATGCAGAGACACGGGGGAAGAAGGGGAGCCATATGAAGATGGAGACTGAGATTGAAGAGGTATGTCTACAAGCCAAGGAATGCCAAGGATTGCCTACAGCCACCAGGGACTAAGGGAGAGGCATGGAATCAATTCTCCCTCAGAGCCTCCAAGAAGAACAAACCCTGACAACACCTTGACTCTGGACCTCTGGCCTCCAGAAATGTAGGAAAATAAATTTCTGTTGTCTTAAACCACCAAATTTGCTACAATTTGTTTCAGTAGCCCTGGGAAATTAATATACCTTGTATATAATGTCACAGTTAATATTGGGGATTGATCAACAAATTTCCTTCTAGAAGTCAGTACAAGGAAGCAGTGTGTCTCTCAGATAAACGTGTATGCCCATCCCGCCCCCTTACCCAGCAAGGAGCAAGAAAGTTATAACCTGACAATTTCACACTTTTCTTGTCAGAAAGCTCAGATAAAGATTAGGGCTCAAGTTCAGTAATTTCCCACCCTGAATTCTTGCTGTGAATGTCTGTTCCTGTTCTTTCTTTCATTTTGAATTCTAATTTTAGTGTGTTTACTATTTATTAGATTTTATTACAGATCACCTAAAATCCCTTCTGAAAAGATACGGCTATAAAATTATAAATAATAGCAGAGTGGCTTGAAAGAATGAGCTCAGAAACCAAACTTGCTAGGTTCAAATCCCAGCTCCACAACTTAGGAGCTGGGTGACTGTGGGGGCATCCCATGCCTCAGTTTCCTTAGCTGTGACATGGGAGTATTAGTATGAGCCCTATAGACCTGTTGCAAGGATTAAATGAGTTAACAAATGAGTTATGCAAAGCACTTAGAACAATGTCTAGGATAAAAGGGATTCATTCAATAAATGTTCGCTATTACTGTTATTTGTCCCTGTTACTGCTTTAGTTACAGTGCTCTCCTGTTGCCCCATTGCCTACAGGATGAAGTTCAGCTCCCTGTCACCACTCTCAAGGCTTTCTATGACTGGCTGCTTCAGGGGCTGCAACTTGTCTCTGTCAGAAGTGTCCTATCTGACCCTTCAGCAATGCCGACAATACCTGCAACTTGGCTGTCTGCTCTACCTGATGCCCCGGCTAACTTCAGCTCACCCCTCAAGGCTTGGCTCTGGGGTTACCTTCTCCAGGAGCCCAGCACAGGCCTCTCCTTGGCTGTTGGTTATGTTCTTCAGCAGCCCAGATCCCTCCGTGCCCTGGGCCTGCCTCCATGTTTAGCCAGCCACTTCCACAACCTGTTAGAGGGACTTGCATTTTGCCTGTCTTATCTAGGATGTGTCCAAATCTCCTGATGTCAGTTGTGTCTATCGGCAGAAAATCAAGGTACGGAGGCCCTTTGGAAGATGAGCTGTTAGGCTGTAGAGAGGGAGGGGCCCAGTCTAAAGTCTGTGTCCTGACTGACCAGGGTGGCCCTGAAAGGGATGGATAACATCTGGCCATTGAAAGCTTCAGAAAGTTCCACAAACCACATCTGATCTGCTAATGCATGGAGTAAAAATTGCTTCTCTGTCATGGCCTTTGAACCTTAGGGCTGCTGTTACTCAGTTGACTAAATGTCATTTTGCATTTAGAGCCACCTACCCCTGCTTTTGAGAGAGTTAAAGAATAACAGCCTCCCAGAGAAATAGAGTTTCCAGATGGCTTTGTTTGATCACATTTGGAAGCGTAACATTAAGTCCTCTGAGATGTTTGCCCTCGTGCCCTTTTTGAGGACCTCAGCTCTGGGGATTGCTGCAGTATATGTGTCCCCGACTGTGCACGCACGTGCATGCGTGTGAGAAAGAGAATTGGTCAAACCGTGTGGTATCATGGAAACATCCCCATATGAGACTCAAAGGCTGTCAGACTCAGGGAAAAAGCCTTCCCGTGGACCTGGGTTTAGCTGGCCCTGTGTCCCACGCCTATCCAGCTCTCCAGCTTCTCCCCACACAGTTCCAGGTCTCTTCTCCTGGGAGCCCTTCTTCTCACCAAGAGCTGAGTGTGAGGGCCCCAGATCTGGTGTTGTGAAGGCCTATGCACTCCTGGGATGGGGCCTGAGCCTGCACAGGGGGAGAAGTGGAACAGCCAGCCTGCGGTTCCAGACAAGGGCTGCTGCATTCTCCAGGGCCCTGTGGAAGCTGCGCCTTTGACACTCTCCACCATTCAAGGAGTCCTTAATTGTCTCTGTGCCGGGTATTCAGATGCAAAAATGTCAGGAGGTAGTCAGATGCAGAAAACAAGGTGTTGGTGGGGAGTGGGAAGGGATCCCAGGGTGATTCCCCAGGACAGGCCTGTGCCATCAGCCAGTGTGGAAACAAAACAGAGCCTGGTTTAGGGTCTGGGGTGGGAGAAGGGTGGCAAGTGGGAACCCTCTACATTCAGACCAGATTTTAAAGGCCTGTGGTGGGAAGCTGGTGCCATAAAGGCTGGCACAGAGCACATTTTCTTGCACACAAAAGTCCTTCCACCACCCTTGCAACCTGTGCACTAATGCCGCCCTCCACCCTCCACTCCCAGCCTGCCAGGAGTGAGGAGGTGGGAACCTCGGTACTCCTGCCACATCATCTGGTCTGGTCTCATCATTCAGCAGGCGGGGAAACGACTCAGTGGCGCTCATGCCAATATCAAGCCTGCCTGGAGCCTGAGTTGCCTCAAACAACTAATGCCTTTCTGGCTTTGGGGAAGGGCGCAGATCATTTGCAGAGAGGTCACAGACATAAGTCAAGTGCAAGCAGGAGGCAAGACACAAAGTGAAAGTCAGCAGAACAAAAAGTGCCTGGTGGAACTACCATCAGCCTGAATTGTGTGGTCTAGAGGTAGGGTTGTCACCAGCAGCAGGAAGGTGACGGTCAATAGGTTCTAGGAGCCGAGGGACAGAGCAGGGAACAAAAGCAGAGAAATCCCTAGCCTCTCGGAGCCTTAATTCCCCTCTGAAAAGAAAATGCTGGGGGGCCAGCCCAAGTCTGAAGGGTTCACGGTGGCACAGCAAGGAGCTCAGGCTCTGTCTGGGTTTTACTCCTTCTTGCCTCTTCTACCTATGTGACCTTAGGGAAGCCATGTAGTCCTCTATGCCTCCGTTTCCTCATCTGTAAAGTGGGGCTAATAAAGCTAACAGCCTCAAAGGGCTGCTGTGAGGATTAAATCAGTTAAAAAAAGCACTAAGAAAGTACCTGGCTCACGATAAGCATGGCAAGAATTTCATTATCATCATCCTGGATGCTGCACTTATAAAAATGCTGGCAGTGTGCGCTGCTTGTGCTTTGGAACATTTTAAAGAGGCCACCAGGGCCTGCCAGCTTGTGTTCCATCAGTGGTGACAAATTGCTGCCTGGCCCCAGACAGATCACTAATTGTTCTCAGCCTCTATCCCATGCCCCAGTCCTGGGATGGTAGAGGAGCAGATGACGTCGTCTTGCTCAGGAAGGGTTAGGAGGCCATCTGAAGTCACCACCAGCAGAGTCAGGGCAGGTGGCTCTGTATTTGCCATGGGAAGAGATGGCAAGGTGGCCCGATGGCAGAGGGGACACCCATGTCTCCGTCTGGGTGGGTTATGCAGGAGCTTGGGGCTCTCGGAGGTTGCATGTGTGCTCCTGAGCTTCCTGAGGGGTGGCATCCGGAGCTGTTTTCATGATGCATTGGAAGCTGCCCTCAAGTTAAATCAAGATTGAAAAGGCTAATTAATGCAATTACAGTTTTTAAAAATATGCAGTCACCTCGTTTTGATGAAGTTGGGGTAAGAGCAAGCAAGGAGAGGATTCAGAGTCCCGCATAGAACTCAGGAAGACTTTCACTGCCTGCTCTGATTTGCCATCCCCAAGGCAGAATCTGAAATAATATGAGTACCCAGCTACCGAAAAAAAAATGTCCTTTGCAGTGTTTAAGATATCAGTACAGTCACAAGCCACATGTGGCTAGGAGCACTTGAAAAGCAACTCATCAAGTTGAGATGTGCATGTGTACATTCTGGATTTCCAAGATTGGTGTGAAAAAAAACCAATGTAAATATCTCATTAATATTTTTTATTGATTACATATTGAAATGCTAATATTTTCATATATTGGGCTAAATAAAATATATTATTAAAATTAATTCCACCTGGTTTTTTTCCCCTTTCCTTATGTGGCTGCTAAGAAATCTACATATGTGACCTGTGCGATGTATTTATTGCACAGTGGAGTGTAGAGAGAATGGCGGTTGTGTGGTCTGTCCTTCCCAGTGGTGCTGGTTGAGTCATCACTGATTTTTTTTGCTCAAATAGCAAAAAGACTTTGCAATGGAGAAAACACTAGTCCAGGAGACAGCAGATCCAATTTGTCATCTCACCTCAGCCATCAAGTTGCTGCATGGCCCTGGTGATAATAATGATAGCAGCAAACACTTCTGCAGTTTTTTTTACGTATATATAGCCTAGGTGCTATTTTAAACATTTGACACATGTACGCGTCTCACTAAAACTCTGCGAGATGGGTACTATTATTAGCTCCGTGTTCCACACAAGGACACTGGAGTGTGAAGAGATTCAATAACAAGCCCAAAGCTCACGGTCAGAAAGTGGTGGAGCCAAGATTCAAACCCAGGCGGTCAGGCTCCAGGATCTGTGCTGTGAACCATGTTGTTGCCTCAACTTATCCAAGCTAACTTGAATTTGGTTTCTTTGTCTATAAAATAGAGTTAATAATATCTGTTCCTTCTACCTTTTACAGGACTGCCATAAGGATCAGAAGATGACATGGTGACCACAGACTGTACAAATGGAAGGTGCCAGAAACTTAAGAAAGGAAATTACATTGAAAGAGCCTCCTACCTGTAGGGCCATTAAAATCCAAACCCAGTTCTTACATGTAGTGTCTTCCCAAATGCCCCGAAATAGAACTAAATTTTTCCTCCTCCTGCGCTCCGTAGCATTCTGTGACCCATCGCAGTACCTCGCACATTCTGTCTTTCATTGCATGTGTACGTCCTTTTCCTTCATTAGCCTTTGTATTTCTTAAAGGCAGACTGTCATCGATCAGTGCTTAACCGGGGGTGATTTTGCTCCCAGGGGGACATTTGACAGTAGCTGGAGACAGTTTTGATTGTCACAACCTGGAGGGGAGTTTGCTACTGGCATCTGGTAGATAAAGCTCAGGATACTGCTAAATATCCTACGAGGCACAGGACAGCCTCCTACAAAAAAGAATTATCTGGTCCAAAATGCCAATAGTGCTAAAGGTGAGAAACCCTGCTATAGACTGTTATATGATCTATTGTGCCTAAGACGTGCATGAAACTATTAATACACATTCAATAAATGATGAAAGATTGATTGAACGAAAGAATAATAAATACTATATTCACCTATCTGCCTTGGATGTAACTTCCCTTTGGTTACACTCAACAAACATGTATTAAATGCCCACTACATGCCAGGCACATACTAGGGCTGCCAGGCACATGGTAGGGCTGGTGGGTAGGATGTAAAATTCTGAAATGCATGAGGCTCCTGCCCTCAGCATCTGCAGTCTCCTAGGGGAGGCAGAGTCACAACAAAGACACAAAATTGTGTGGCAAATGATAAATGCCATCATCCTCACCAGCTGCAGACAGGAGTCCCACTCAAGACCTTTGTAAAAAGACAGATGGTCTGGCCAATCTGGGAGACACTAACCATTTTTTCTCAAGTCTTTATTCTGAAAAATTTCAATATAGGAAAGGTGGAATAACAGTACAATAAATGCTAACTTTCATACATATTAACATTTAGATAGATAGACGTGGAGACGTAGAAATATAAATACACACATACAGACACACATATGCTTTTTCTCTGAACCACAGGAAAATAAGAGGCAAACTTCCCGACCTGAGCTAAATACATCAGCATATGGAGGACAGACTTGCTGGTTTAATAGATCTGGAGTGGGGTCTTATCATCAGTAGTTTTAAAAATTCTCCATTTTTCAAATGGAGACACACAGCCAAAGTTGAGAACCCCTGAGATAGAGAGACTGTGGGGACCAGGCTACTTGTGGGAAAGAGAGATATCTTTCTGGAGGAGATGAAGCCAAAGCTGAGTTTTGAAATGAGGCATCTAGGCAAATAAGATAAGGAGGGGAGTTCCACGCAAAGGTAATAATGTGAACGTAGGTTCAGAGGCTGGAAACGCCATGGCGTGTTTAGCATTCCTAAAGCACATGGTGCAGGAGGTGAGGCAAAGGAGGGAGAGGCCAGGTGATGAGGGCCTCAGATCCCACCTGGACAGCCACTGAGTGGAGCTACTGAGTGTTTTAGGCAGGGGAGGGACATGGTCAGATCTGGCTGCCAGGTGGAGAAGGTGACACCAGTTAGGCCACTGCATTGATCTGAGAGGAGGACATGGGAGCCTGAAGAAGGGCAGTGAAGCTGCAGAGGGAGGAGAGAAGGACTTGGGGGGAGCTTATCTAAGAGGTTATCAGAAGCCCCCAGTGGCTGTGGTCTGGCCTGTAGCCTGGTTCCCTCCTCCCCACTCTGGGCTGAGTGTTTACATCTACAGGCTTATCCTACAAGTCTCTCAAGCCAAGACTTGTTGATACAAGGAGCTGCTGCTCAAAATCAAATCACCCTTTCTTAGGTCCCAGTTCTAACAGCTGCATGCCTGCCCTGACCCCTTGGGGTGCTACAGTCCGGAATCTGGATCCTCACCTTGTGCCTACCCTTATGTCCATATCCAGCCACCTGCTCAGGGACACAGAGGGCTTCTAAGATTGGAGTCTACATTAATCTCTCTCCCTCTATTAGAGGCTCCTGACACTTCTGACTGGATCTCTGAATGACACCTGCTCCTGGGCTTATCACCCCACCTTCTGCACACTGCCAAGCCGCTCGCACTTGCTGGCTGTGCGACTGGGAAGTGCAGACCTGTTGCAGTGCCTCCTGGGTGCCTTCTTCTCCTTCTCCCTGCCATCGGGCACATCCCCTGCCCCACACCCCTGGACACCGTATCCGGTTCCAGGGCCCTTTCCCTCCCACTTACCACAGTCCTGGTGCACTTCCCAGTTTCTAATTTCCATTTCTTCATTTGTACACAAGTGAGAGGCCTTTTTTAGGTCATTCTGTGATTCCCAAATCTGATCAATGGTAACAGTGAGTGTCGGACGCATGCACAGAGTCCTTCCCTTGGCTGTGGTTATGCTGGGCCACACAGTCTCAACACTCAGCAAGGGCAAAACCCTCAGACAGGCTTGCTTTTAGTCAATGTACCAACAAAACCTGCCTGGTTGGTTGACTGCACTGTTGAAGAATCTTCCGGTAAATGTCCCATTAATGTCCTCGTACCCCCAGCATTCTGGCTAATGCTTCACTACACTCATTTAAAGTTTACCTAGCCCTTTCATTTTCCTCAACTCCGTAAATTGAGGCAAAATGCCTCCATGTTCCCTCTGACTTCCACAGAGCAGCAAAAGCAGCTAGCTTTAAAGAGGTCAAAACAGAAGAGAGATGACACTTGAGGACAAATGAGGTCAGACCTGGCCCTTGGATTTGTCTCTTCAAGTTCTGCTCTGTCGGCTGTGTACAGAATGAAATTTGGCTCCCAGCTGGCTGTGGTGGCCTAGACCCAGGGACACTGTGTTTGTGGTCAGGTCACAGGAGCCAGAGCCGTCATCTTTGCCAAACTCCTTACAGGCAGCAGGTTGTGAATCCCAGGGACTCCCAAGGTGGAAGGAGCTGCAGGTCACCCAGGACGGCCCCTCTATTTTACAAATAGAAAATGAGGCCTGGAAATGCCAAGTGTCTTCTCTGAGGTTGCACATCGAGTTAGCATGTGCTTATCTATGCTATCTGACCTGGAAATTCGACTTCATGGACTTTATATCCCAGATCTGCTCACACACAGGCACGATGACGCACAGGCAAGGTTATTCACTGCAGCAAGGCGGCACTGCAAGACGCTTGAAGCAGCCTCAGTGCCCAGTAGGAGAGGACCAGCTGTCTGATGGAATCCTCCCTCCCTCACTGGCTGTTGTAGGAGGCCTTAGTATTTCACCACATAGGCCTTTCCCTGGGGCTGCTCACAACATGATAGCTAACTTCCCGAGGGTGGGGGAAGAGAGGGATAAATAGGTAGATAGATGGTTTGGTGGATGAATAGACAGACAGAGAGGCACCATAGTGCCTTTTTGTGACCTAGGCTCTGAGTTGCACACTGTCATGTCCATTTCATTCTACCTATTAGGAGCTATTCTCTAAGTACAGGCCACACTGAAGGGGAAGAGAAGCATCTTGAAGGTAGGAATATCAAAGAATTTGTGGACAAATTTTTAAAACCATCACTACAACTATCTTTACTTTTAGCATCTTTTAATTTCACTTTGTGCACATTATATAAATAAAATTATACAATTTATTGTTTTGGTTCTTTAAAAAATATAATAAGAAGTAGAGATTTCACTTAATTTTCTAAACATATTGATGTTTTTTCCCCAATATCATTCTCTAAATAGTACGTTCTTTCACTATTGATTTGGTTTGACACTTTGATTATATGTCAAATGAGAAATGATGGTCATTCACATCAGTGTGGGAGTAATAGATTTAGTAAGAAATGGCCAGATTCTGGGTATTTTTGAAAGGTCTTTTCTGATTTAATTCTCAAAACAACTCTATGAATTAG
>CAUYSK010080708.1:0-18807 GCA_963575035.1 Avahi laniger
ACAAGAGCAGAAGAACGGGATCCATCTGTACTCGCCATCAAATTGGTACTAACTGATCAACACTAGGGTGATCACATGGCAGAAATACTCTCCAGGGATTAGGGGGATGGGGGGCGAATCTACAACTAAAGGACACGGGGATCACTAAAGGGAGGGAAGGGCACGCCTTTAACCTGCATTTGGGTGAGGCAAAGACATAAAGTGTAACTAGAATGTTTGTACCCTCACAATACCTTGGAATAATAAAAAAATAAAAAATAAAGAGAAAATAAAAAAAATAAATAATAAAAAAAGAAAGCAGAAGTGTTTTCATTTAAGTGTGACACTTTTAGGACCAATTGACTTCCAGATACAAACGCATGCCTTCTCTAAGAGGAAGTCGCTAGACTTGGGCCAACTTACAGGATAGCACAACTTTTGTATAGAAAGCAGTGGGTATGTTTTGTACTGAAACATACATAAGAAAGCAGAAGTTTTTTCATTATAAGTATGAAACTTACAGGCGTAATGCAGTTACATATACAAGCACATACATTCTCCCAGACAAAGAAGCTAGATGTGCCCCAATTTATAAGATAGCACAACTTTGGGAAAGGATGAAGTCGGTATTGTTTATACTCAAACACAAGTAAGAAATCTGAAGTCTTTTCATTATAAGTATGAAGCCTATAGGCCTAATGCAGTTATATATACAAACGCATACATACTCTCAGAGAAAGAAGCTATACGTGGCCCAATTTACAAGATAGAAGAACTTCGGGAAAGGATGAAGTAGGTATAGTTTGTACCATGACACACATAAGAATGCAGATAGTCTTTTCATTTAATATGAAACTTTTAGGCCCAATTCCCTTAAGATACAAACGCATACGTTCTCTGAGAGAAAGCTGCTATACTTGGATCAATTTTCAAGATAGCACAACTTTATGAAAGAAAGCACTGGGTATAGTTTGTACTCAAACACACATAATAAATCAGAAGTCTTTTCATTATAATATGAATTTTATAGGCTTATTGCAGTTACATATAAAAATGCATACATTCTCCCAGAGACAGTTGTAAGACGTGCCCCAAATACAGGATGAAACATCTTTATGAAACAAGGTAATTGGTATAGTTTGTACTCAAACACACGTAAGAAAGCAGAAGTCATTTTAGTATAAGTATGAAACTTAGAGGCCTAATGCTGTTACATATACAAACACATACATTGTCTCAGAGAAAGCTGCTAGACATGGCCGAATTTACAGGATAGCACAACTTTGGGACAGGATCAAGTGGGTATAGATTGTACCCAAACACGTAAGAAACCAGAAGTCTTTTCAATATAACTATCAATCCTATAGGCCGAATGCGGTTACAGATAGAAACGCATGCAATCTCTCAGAGGACGCTGCTAGACTAGGACCAATTTACAGGATAGCACAACTTTGGGACAGAAAGCAGTGGGTATGCTTTGTACTGAAACACACGTAAGAAAGCAGACGTTGTTTCATTATAAGTATCAAACTTTAAGACTCATTTCAATTACAGATACAAACGCATACATTTTCTGAGAAAAAGCTTCTAGTCTTGGCCCAATTTTCAAGATAGCACAACTTTATGAAAGAAAGCAGTGAGTACAGTTTGTTCTCAAACACACGTAAGAAAGCAGAAGTCTTTTCATTATAAGTATGATAGTTTTAGGCCTATTGCAGCTACATATAGAAACACATACATAATCCCAAGGAAAGCTGTCAGACGTGCCCCAATTTATAGGATAGCATACCTTTGGAGAAGAAGGAAATTGGTTTAGTTTGCATTTAAAACACGTAAGAAAGCAGAAGTGTTTTGATTTAAGTATGGCACTTTTAGGCCCAATTGACTTACAGATACAAACGCATGCATTCTCTTAGAGGAAGCTGCTACACTTGGCCGAATTTACAGGCTAGCAAAACTTTTGGATAGAAAGAAGTGGGTATATTTTGTACTCAAACACTCATAAGAAACCAGAAGTCTTTCATTGTAAGCATCAAACCTAGAGGCCAAATGCCGTTACAGAGAGAAATGCATGCATTCTCTCAGAGGAAGCTGCTAGACGTGGCTGAATTTACAGGATAACACACCTTTATGAAAGAAAGCAGTGGGTATAGTTTGTACTCAAATGCGCATAAGAAAGCAGAAGTCTTATCATTATAAGTATGAAACCTATAGGCCGAATGCAGTTACAGATAGAAAAGCAAGCATTCTCTTAAAGGATGATGGTAGACGTGGCCCAATTTACAAGACAGCAAACTTGGGAAAGGATGAAGTTGATATAGTTTGTACTAAAACACACATAAGAAAGCAGAACACTTTTCATTATATGAAAGTTTTAGTCCCAATTCACTTACGGATACAAAGGCATACATTTTCTGAGAGAAAATTGCTAGACTTGGCCCAATTTTGAGGATAGCACAACTTTATGAAAGAAAGCAATGGGTATAGTTTGTAATGTAACACAGGTAAGAAAATAGAAGTCTTTTCATTATAAATGTGAAACATATAGGCCTATTGCAATTACATATGCAAAGGAATACATTTTGCCAGAGAAAGCTGCTAGATGTGGCACGATATACAGGACAGCCCAACTTTGGGAAGGAAAGAAGTGAGTATAGCTTGTACTCAAACACACATAAGAAAACAGATGTTTATTCATTATAAATATGAAGCTTATAGCCACAATTCTGTTACATATACAAATGCATACATTCTCCTAGAGAAAGCTGCTAGACACAGCCCACTTTACAGGATAGCACAACTTTGGGAAAGGATGAAGTTGGTATAGTTTGTACTCAAACACACGTAAGAAACCAGAAGTCTTTTCATTATAAGTATGAAACCTATAGACCTAATGCCATTACAGGTAGAAACGCATGCGCTCTCTCAGAGGAAGCTGCTAGACCTGGCCAAATGGACAGGACAGCACAATTTTCAGAAAGAAATAGGGTGGTATAGTTTGTACTGAAACATAAGTAAGAAAGTAAAGTGTTTGCGTTTAAGTATGACAATTTGGGGCCGAATTGACTTATAGATACAAACGCATACATTCTCTGAGAGACAACTGGTAGACTTGGCCCGATATACAGAAAAGCACAACTTTATGAAAGAAAGCAGTGGGTATAGTTTGTACTAAACACACGTAAGGAAGCAGAAGTCTTTTGATTACAAGTAGGACTTATAGGAGTAATGCAGTTACATATACAAACGCATACATTCTCTCAGAGAAACCTGCGAGATGTGGCCCAATTTGAAGGATAGCACAACTTTGGAAAGGATCAAATCATTATAGTTTGTACTCAAACACACATAAGAGATGTCTTTTCATTATTAGTATGTAACTTATAGGCCTAATGCAGTTACATATACAAATGCACACATTCTCCCAGAGAAAGCTGCTAGACGTGGCTCAATTTACACCATAGCAGAACTTTGGGAAAGGATGAACTAGGTATAGTTTGTACTAAAACATACATAAGAAAGCAGAACTCTTTTCATTATAAGTATGAAACTTTTGGCCCAATTCACTTACAGATATAAACGCATACATTTTACCAGGGAAAGATGCTATACTGGCCCAATTTGCAGGATAGCACAACTTTGGAAACAATTAAGTAGGTATAGTTTGCACTCAAACAAACGTAAGTAAGCAGTAGTGTTTTCATTATAAGTATGGATATTTTAGTCCCAATTAACTTACAAATGCATACATTCTCTGAGAGAAAGCTGCTAGACTTGGCCCAATTTGCAGAACAGCACATTATGATAGAGAGAAGTGGGTATAGTTTGTACTGAAACACACATAAGAAAATACATGTTGTTTCATTATAAATATCAAACTTTTAGACCCAATTCACTTACAGATACAAACGCATACATTTTCTGAGAGAAAGCTGCTAATGTTGGCTCAATTTTCAAGATAGCACAACTTTATGAAAGAAAGAAGTGGGTACAGTTTGTACTCAAACACAAGTAAGAAAGCAGAAATCTTTTCATTATAATAGTTTTAGGCCTATTGCAGCTACATATAGAAACGCATACATAATACCAGAGAAAGCTGCTAGATGTAGCCCAATTTACAGAATAGCACAATATTGGTAATGAAAGAATTGGGTTTACTTTGTACTTAAACACACATAAGAAAGCAGAAGGGTTTTGATTTAAGTATGGTAATTTTAGGCCCAATTGACTTACATATACAAACACATGCATTTTCTCAGAGGAAGCTGCTACACTTGGCAGAATTTACACGATAGCACAACTTTGGGATAGAAAGCAGTGGATATATTTTGTACTCAAACACTCGTAAGAAACCAGAAGTCTTTTCATTATAAGCATCAAACCTATAGGTCGAATGCCGTTACAGACAGAAACGCATGCATTCTCTCAGAGGAAGTTGCCAGACGTGGCCGAATTTACAGGATAGCACACCTTTATGAAAGAAAGAAGTGGGTATAGTTTGTACTCAAACACATGTAAGAAAGCAGAAGTCTTTTCATTATAAGTATGAAATTTACAGCCCTAATGCAGTTACAAATACAAACGCATACATTCTCTCAGAGAAAGCTGGTAGACTTGGCCGCATTTACAGGGCAGCACAATTTTAGGAAAGAATGAATTGGGAATAGTTTGTACTCAAATATGTAAGAAACCAGAAGTCTTATCATTATAAGTATGAAACCTATAGGCCGAATGCAATTGCAGATAGAAAAGCAAGCATTCTCTTAGAGGAAGCGGCTACACGTCGCCCAATTTACAAGATAGCACAACTTTGGGAAAGGATGAAGTAGGTATGGTTTGTACTAAAACACACATAAGAAAGGCTAACACTTTTCATTATAATATGAAAGTTTTAGTCCCAATTCACTTACAGATACAAACGCATACATTTTCTGAGAGAAAGCTGCTAGACTTGGCCCAATTTTGAGGATAGCACAACTTTATGAAAGAAAGCAATGGGTATAGTTTTTAATCAAACCTAGGTAAGAAAGCAGAAGTCTTTTCATTATAAGTGTGAAACTTATAGGCCCCTTGCAGTTACATATACAAACGAATACATTGTGCCAGAGAAAGCTACTAGACGTGACACAATATACAGGACAGCAGAACTTTGGGAATGAAAGAAGTGGGTATAGTTTGTACTGAAATACAAGTAAGAAAGCAGAAGTGTTTTCATTTAAGTATGACAATTTTAGGCCGAATTGTCTTAAACATACAAATGCATGCATTATCTCAGAGGAAGTTGCTAGACTTGCCACAATTTACGGATAGCACAGCTTTGGGATCGAAAGCAGTGGGTATAGTTTGTACTAAACACACATAAGAAAGCAGAAGTTTTTTCATTATAAGTATGAAACTGATAGACATAATTCTGTTATATATACAAATGCATACATTTTCCCAGAGATAGCTGCTAGACGTGGCCTACTTTACAGGATAGCACAACTTTTGAAATGGATGAAATGGGTATAGTTTATACTGAAACACACATAAGAAAGGAGAAGTATTTTCATTATAATTATCAAACCAGTAGGCCAAAGGCAGTTACAGATAGAAACACATACATTCTCTCACAGGAAGTGGCTAGACGTGGCCCAATTTCCAAGATAGCACAACTTTATGAAAAAAAAAACAATGGGTATAGTTTGTACTCAAACACAAGTAAGAAAGCAGAAGTCTTTTGATTACAAGTATGAAACTTACAGGCCTATTTCAGTTACATATACAAACGCATACATTTTCCCAGAGACAGTTGCTAGACTTCGCCCAATTTACAGGATAGCACACCTTTATGAAAGAAAGTAATGGGTATAGTTTGTACTCAAACACACGTAAGAAAGCAGAAGTCTTTTGACTACAAGTATGAAACTTACAGGCCTATTGCAGTTACATATACAAACGCATACATTCTCCCAAAGAAAGCTGCTAGACGTGGCCCAATTTACAGGATCGCAGAACTTTGGGAAAGGATGAAGTGGGTTTAGTTTGTACTCAAAAACACTGAAAAAACCAGAAGTCGTTTCATTATAAGTATCAAACCTATAGGCCGAATGCAGTTACAGATAGAAACGCATGCATTCTCTCAAAGGAAGCCGTTAGACTTGGCCTAATTTACAGGGTAGCAAAACTTTATGAAAGAAAGCAGTGGGTAATGTTTGTACTCAAGCACATGTAAGAAAGCAGAAGTCTTTTCATTTTAAGTATGAAACTTATAGGCATAATGCCATTACATATACAAACGCATGCATTCTCACAGAGAAAGCTGCTAGTTGTCACCGAATTTACAGGATAGCAGAACTATGGGAATGGATGAAGTGGATATAGTTTGTAGTCAAAAATACCTATGAAAGCAAAAGTCTTTTCATTATAAGTATGAAACTTATAGGCCTAATCCAGTTACATATACAAACGCACACATTCTGCCAGAGAAAGCTGCTAGACTTGGCCAAATTTACAGGATAGCACAACTCTGGGAAACAAATCAGTGGGTATAGTTTGTACTCAAATACTTGTAAGAAACCATAAGTCTGTTCATTATAAGTATGAAACTTATAGGGCTAATGCAGTTACATATACAAACACATGCATTCTCCCAGAGAAAGATGATAGACATGGCCCTTTTTACAGGATAACACAACTTTTGGAAAGAAAGAAGTGAATATAATTTTTACTGAAACACATGTAAGATAGCAGAAGTGTTTTCATTTACGTATTAAACTTTGAGGCCGAATTGACCTCCAGATACAAAAGCATACATTCTCGCAGAGAAAGCTGCTAGACGTGGCCCAATTTACAGGGTAGCACAACTTTGGGAAAGGTATAAGTGGCTATAGTTTTTACTCAAACAAACATAGACAACCACACATAAGACACAAGACAATAGTCTCTAAACATTTTCTGTTTTGAGGGTTGTCTGATTCACGAATCATTCTTTGCTCAATTAAACTTCATTAAATTTAATTTGCTTAAGTTATTTTTTAACAATATCAGTGCCATATCTCTTCTTTCTACATATTTGAGGAATAAATTTGGTTATTTACTTTTTTCTATTGTGTTTGTATGACTTCATTATTCATTTTTACCATGAGGAATCAGAAGATAATTGCTACCAAGTAGTTCTGATTTTTCCTGGTGCAATAAACATATACATATTGTATTATTTTGTCATAGTTATTAATGCATCTTTCCATGTGTTTGAAGCTGCTCATATTATGCTATTGATATGTACATATTCTTGTATGTATTTGTATAACAGTTCTATATACAATGATGTTTTATTTAATGTGCTGAATTACTCAAGAAACATTAATTGTTAGATTGAATGTTTAAAATGCTGTCTCTTCAGTTTTCAACTTGGATGTTAGACTTCAGACTTGGATTTTAAAGTGTTTTGGTAGTTGATAATTCTACAGAAAATGTGCACTCTTGAATACGAGGAAGTTTTAGATGCGGGAAAGCTCTCAGAATTCACCTACTATGAAAATGAGAACTCTATATTGTAGCCACATCCATTTATTTAAAAACACCATTATCATTTACTACTAGCAACCTTTTGATTTCAGATACAAGTTACACACTATTTCACAGAATAAAGAATTCTAGATTATGAATCTGATTAAATTGTGGGCATATCATTGGTCTCTTATTTTATTTTTCATTTCTTGAATGCATCAGGGTATTCTAGGAAAGCAATCAAATTGCTTTGAAATTTTCAAAATGGAGTTAGTAGGTAAGAGCTGAGCAAACCATACAAAGTTTAGTTCAAAGTTCATCAAAAAAATTTAAATGCATACAGTTTTACCTGTCAGTTAAAATGTAAGATAGAATGTGTGCAAAAAAGGAATCTTCATAAAATATGACAAGCCAGTTTAACAATTAGATTTGTTTGGGAGACTTAAGTTTGCTCCTGTGTGGGTAGCATGTTTGTGTAACCAAAAACAAAGCAGTAGGTGATTCTGTCTTCCCTTTCCATAGTACATCACACATTTCTCCATGATAACAATTTCCTGTCTTCTTTTTTATTTTTTTATATCATCTGCCAAATCTGAACCACTGAATACAGAAATATTACCAGATACAATGTTCCCTCATTGTAAAGTGTCTGTAGGAATAGAAAGCTAGCTAATGGTATTGTTCAGAAGATTAAATGGATCATCCAAATAATAGGGGTTATCTCTATGCCTAAAAATAATGATATTCATTTCTACTATTCTCATTTAATATTTTGATCATTAATGGTATCAATCTAGAAATGATCATATTCATAATGAATTCTTGGCCACTTTCTAAACCATTCTATATAACAGATAATTTAAACTTTCTCCATGTTCCTCAAATTATCTTCTTTGCCTTTTGAAATTAAATGGCTTTATGTTTCATACCCATGAATACTTTGTGGCCATCAATCAAAAGTCCTTAAATCCGCTCTGACAAACTTTTATTTTGCAAATATATCTGTAGGTGTCCTCACCTCACCTCCTTGATACTCATTTGTCAAAGAGACATCTTAAAACTGAGTTTATACTAATCAATGAACCAATTACTTACTTCATGTATACTCTGAATCAAACAATAAATTTCCAGCCTTGGAAATATGCAGCCCCTCCTGTTCAAGTTTTCATGGACTGAGGAAGATAACAATAACCAGATAATTACAAGAAAAAACAGGCTGGTCATGTGGCTCATTCCTGTAATCCTGGCTCTCTGGGAGCCTGAGGCGGGATGATTGCTTGAGGTTATGAATTTGAGACCAGCCTGAGCAAGAGAGAGACCCCCATCTCTACTAAAAAAACAGAAAAAGTTAGCCAGGTAGGGTTCTGTGCACCTATAGTCCCAGCTACTCAGGAGGCTAAGGCAGGAGGATTACTTCATCCCAGGAGTTTGAGGTTGCTGTGAGCTAGGCTGATATGACAGCACTCTAGCCCAGGGTACAGAGAAAGTCTCTGTTTCAAAAAAAAAAAGAAAAAGAAAATAAAATATTTGACCACAATTTTTAATAACCAAATGTTTGTATTTTTAACTTAAATAAATAATTTTAACATATTACTTGATGGTGGTTGAAAACAACAAACTCACTAACAAGTGATACTTGAGCAGGTACTTTTTTTGTCCATTAGTTTTACATACATACACTTACCTGAATATATTATTAATCATTGTCACAAAATGATAATTCTGTGCATCTCATTCAAACTCTGTTCAGTGATTCTTCTTAATGTTTCTTTCCTTGAGCAAAGAAACTTTTCACAGAATCCTCCCCCAAATTTTTCTTTGATACCTTCTTGGCCAAATAGAGTCAAATGTCCTTATAACCAATTACTATTACTGTTTCAGGTGAAATATGACCCACTGTCTGTGACTGGGGATTGGACCTGAAATACTTACTATCATGTCCACTTCAGAGAAATTATAAATAAACGAATCTGGTGTTGTCCTAGGGAGCTAGATCCACAGTGGGAAGGACTGTATTTGACAAATCAACACACCTGCTGAAGATCATGAGTATTCTCTTTGTTCTTCAGTGTCCTCCTTCTTTTGTGTGTAAGACATAACCTGTCCTTCTCTGTACAACAGTATATTGATGTGAACAGGAGGAAAATCATTCACATGTTTTTCTCTATCATTGATGCTTTTTAAGATACACTTCAAGGCTGAAGACAACAAATTTTTATTTTTTCTTTTCTTTTCTCCTCAGAAACATGGCTTCCAACATCTTCCAGAATGAATTCACCTGCTCAATCTGTGTGAATTATTTCATAAACCCTGTAACTATAGACTATGGACACAGATTTGTAGGTCCTGACTATGTATCTGTTCAGGAAGCTCAACATTTTCCTTGCTCTATTGGTATGTAGAGAAACGTCACATCAAATGAACTTGAAAACCACATTGTACTGAAGACATAGGTGTTCTCTGCCAAATGGGGAAGACCCTACCACTTTCCAAGCTCCGAAGAACAAATATTAATATATGGGATACACATGAAAACAAAGGACTTCTATGAGGCTGTCAAGAATCTTCAGTGTTTGCTGTGCTGTAAGTCTAAGCAGCATGTGGCTGACAGACACTGTTCCACTGACTGGACTGCTGAGGAATAGCAGGTAAGGTGTGGCTGTGAAAGAAGTTTGAACCTGGTCGTTATCACAGAGATTATGAGAAAAAGTAGAGATAGTTCTTGTAACAAATAAAGCAGAATTTATTTACTGAGCACTATGTACCAGACATTTGCATAAATTATTGATTTTCATACATTATTGAAGATATTCTCAGTCTCATAGAACTTACATTTTTACAGGTTAAAATCTTACATCTTATGTTGTTGATGACGATGATGTTGATTTTGTTTGTAATTGTAATTATTCAGTGTAAGATAAATAATGGATGAATCTATTAATTTCAGTGACAATACTAGCCACTATAACCAAAACTTCAAAAATCTTAATTAAATTAAGTCTATTTAGAAATACTGTCTTACAAGTAAAATAATAGGATTGTAGAGAGGAATAAGAGGCAACACCAAAACAACTAAAATTGAGAAAAGTCTCACTTATGAAGATTGGTCAGGCAACCTAAAGTTCAAGGGACAATTTCTTCCATGGTGGAAGATCCTTTCTAATTATAAATTTATTCTGTTTATAAAAGTCCTGAAATCCCACAAAGTTGTCCATCAGCCTTAACGATGAAAATGCACTGGCTTTTTGTCCACTTTAGTGCTGACTTTTCTCACATTCCCTGGGCCTTTCCATCTTTTGGGATGTGAAATTTGGAATATCAATTTCTCTGATGCTCACATTAGTGGTTCTTTTGCAACAGAAGCTTCAGAAGCGAATGAGTTCTCCGTGGGATGTAAACAAAAAAATAATAGAAATAAACCAGAACAATCAGAACATAAAAACTAGGCAAAGGATTCTGTGTACCTCAACAACAATTGAGGACTCATAGTGATCATGCTATAAGAACTTGAGCTAAAATCATGTATGTGGGCTTCCTCGAGCGGCTGACCAAAAACAAAAGGGTTCCATCTAACTATTTTAAAAGAGAAGCATGCTCCTTTTTTAGGATTTCTTACAACAATCAAAATATCTAGCAAAATGATTTCATTTCCTGGAAAACAATATAAACCTTGAAAAGGTATAAGAAAATGTTCCATCACCATGGAAAGCAATAGTTAGTGGATGAAGTAAACACAGTGTTCCCCAGGAATTGAACAAGGTTTGAATGTTCAAAAATAAATTCTCAGATTATTCCGATAATAAAGAACAAATTGAAATTGAAAACTCATGGAAATATTAGGCAGGTCATTTTCAGAGCTGGAGACTGGGAACTAAAGAACTCATAAGGCTGTTGGGATTTCACAGAATTCATATAACTTAATACACATATTGTGATGGAGACAATGCTGAGAGATACAGGTGGAAATGTAGCATAAGTTAGTTCAAGAAGGGGCCTAAATGGATGGCTGAGGAATTTGCATTTTATATTTATTAATTCAAAAACATAAACTGAAACCACTAATAAAAGAGATGAAATTAAAGTACATCTATATTCTCAGAGAAGTAAAGATTTCCTGATGAAACATAGAAACATGAATGTGGAAGGCACTCCTAACCACTAAGAAAGGAATCTAAATGGGACCATTTGAATGACAAACAGATATATTATTACAAATTATTCATATTATAAATCACCTTGACTCTTTAATGGTGACATCCTTAAGAATATAATTTATAATTTTTTTCTTTAAAATATCAAGTGCTGACTGTGTCTGAGTAACTGTTCTAGGCCAACATAGAAATAAACAACACAGACAGGTTTCCTTGCACCCAAGGTGCTCATGAGATTGCCAGGGGAACACAGACAATCAAGAAGTCAAAATATAAAATTTTGAAAGTGTGATACATTGTGATACATGCTTTAGAGAAAAATACAGCAGAAAAGAGAAACAAGGACAGCATCTTTGACAATTTGACAAAATTGAATTTTATCAATAAATATAGTGGTCAAAAAAAGATACAGTGTGGAAGATCATATTTTGGCAGATATTTCAATGAGGCTGGAAACCAAGGCAGGTGGCTATTCAAGGAACTGACTTTTTAGAAAGAGATAAGTAATTGAAAACATCTTAAACCAAACGTGTGATTTTCCCATACTTGCTTTTCATTTTCCATCATGAAGGCTCTGATATGAAGGAGAATAAATGAGAGTAGAGAAATTTAAAAGCTGGCCTAAACGATGAGAGTGACTTATTTATGAGAAGTACAGTCTCATAATAAGTATAGTCAGTTATGCACGCTAGGTAGATGGAACTCCATGTGAAATGAACCAAAAACTTATTTGGAGTACTGAAATTAAATATTACTGATATATTTGGAAACCAAAGATATGTATTATGCTGCCTTTGGGACAGGGTGCATGCAACATTTTGACCATCCATTGTTTATTTCTGAAGTTAAGAGGAGAGAATGTTTTGTCCAGTAACCTGGACAGAAAAAGTCTCCTCCTGTAACTACTAGTCTCTCACTTCCCTTCTTCCAGAATCCCCTGGGCCCACCCCTCCTCCATTTAACTGGTTCTGTGAACTGATGATGGAATCAGGAGAATTTGGGGGGATTGTGGCTTCTAGAAGTTTTAATATATATTCCACTTTACCCACACCAGGCCCTGTGAACGTAGGCTTCAGCTTGACTAGGTCACCCTCTCACAGGGACACCTTCTTGCTGAGCCCCTGCTCTCTGCTGGTAGAACCAAATGGCATCTTCTTTCCTATCCCTGGATGAGAAACTCCCTGATCTCAGAAGAATCAGACAAAGGGCTATTGGCTTTGTGGGTGCTTAGCTTCTTCTGACTATATGGGGGGAATCCTGGAATGTAGATCTCCTTCCTTTCCTTCTCTTTGGAAGTTCCTGACGCCCTCAGGGTCTTGGTCTGTCTTTCACCCACTTCAGACTGCTCCTAGGCCCAGTGGTCTCTGCATAGCCAAGATGGTTCTCTAAGGACTCCTGTCTTCACAGGGTCTGAGATGCTTCTCCAGAATTCACAGCTTGGTTTTCTGTGACTGCAAGAAGGATATCTTGAGCCAATGGTAACTAGGAAGAAGATTTTCTCAAGGTCCAACATGGCACCTAGGCAGTGGAATAAATGCATTGAGATGAAACCTTGACATCATTACTTTCTCAAGTAGAAATAAATTCCAGTTTACATGAGTTCAGCATGTTTTATGCTACCCTAACCCAGGGGTCCGTGAGCTGGGGCTTCCTGACTTTTCTCTGCTGTAGCTCCGGAGCTGGCTTGAGCAGCATCAGGGGATATAGGAGACAATCCTGTGTTCTGAATGAGGTCCCCATTCTGGAGTGTGAGACAACAGTGCCCTTAAGATTAAATTCTTACATTGAAATATAAAAATAAATCAATAAATTATATAAATCACCCCTACATGTCAGAATATAATTAAACATTTGGCAATATATTGCAAAGTTTTCAAAGCATTTACTAAAATAATTTACTGATAAAATCCTCTATGTTATTTTTAAGTTAAAAGTAAAAGTGTTTCAGGCTCATGCCTGTAATCTTACCACTCCGGGAGGCCAAGGTGGGAGGATCCCTTGAGTGAGCATTTAGAGACCAGCCTGAGGAAGAGTGAGACGCTGTCTCTGCTAAAAATAAAAACACTACCCAGGCATGGGGGAATGTGCCTGCAGTGCCAATTACTCTGGTGGGAGGATCCTTTGAGCCCAGGAGTTTGAGGTTGCAATGAGCCATGATGGCGCAATTGCACTCTCCCCAGGGTGACAGAGCAAGATTTTGTGTCAAAAAAATAAATAAATAAAATAAAAGACTTTGATCCCCCAAAATTTTGATATAAAGCCTGCATCAGTTTATTTGCTATGAAATTAGTGGCGGTTGATGAGATAATGTTTGTGAAGGTTTGTTAATAGGGATTAGTCAAAGGTGTAAAATCAACACTTTCCTGTTTTGAAGAAACTTAATCATCTACACTCACACCCTCCTTAAGACCACAGAAATGCAATCACTTGAGAGGTGGGCGTGGTCTTCAGGGACTCATAAAAGGACACTCCACCTCCAGGATCCCAGGTCATTCTTCTCCAGAACCCACAGAGTGCCTTTGGAGCTCACTGTGGAGACTTCTGAAACCCACCACCACCACACTTTGAGGTCCTGGTCCCTGAAATTTCATATTATTACTTCTACAGCAAACATTGGTGAGAACCTTATTTTTAGGTGAGTACACAATTTACAGAAGAGGAGTTCCTGCTACTTACCCCCTCAAAAAAAAAAACCCAATTGTCTGAACTTAATATATCTGTAAACTTTGGGTTTTTTAATGAAATGGTTCATTCCCAAGTTTTAAAAATGATTCAATTTCTTTTAACCTATTTATAAACTATTTTGTTATCTCTCTTGCTACATGTTTTAGGAATTAATCTAATGGTCCATTTTGGTCTATAACTGATATATTCCTTGTTTCTTTACATTATAAAGACTCAGAAAGTAGTTTCCATATGAAATGTTCTGTAATTTTTTATTTAGGGTAGATTCTATAAATGGGTTTGGGGTATTTTATTTTATTTTAGTTGCATAAATGTATTACATTCTACCATACAAGTAGTAATGTACACACAGTAGAGAGAATATTTGGCCATATGTAAGTAGATAATTCATGGAATGATTTGGGTGAAATTTTGTTCTTGTGTGTTTGTAAATATCTCTACAGAAACCTCAATGTGACCTACAGTTAGAGAAAGGAGGAAATGAATGCTTCTGCAAAAATTTTCACTGACAATCATGCAGAAAAGTTAGACAAAGTGGGACAGTATATTTTTATAGTGTAGAAATAAGAGCTCGATTTTTGAAAATAGCTTCCAAGGCAGTAGAAAATAATGCTATGCCCTTCTCCTTCAACTTTTTATTTTTTTATTTTTTAATTCGGGGGTGTTGGTAAAAAGCATAGGAGAGCAAACATAAAAGCTTAGTGCAGTTGTCCCTTGGTACCGGCAGAGGATTCATTCCGGGTGCCCTTCTCCCTCACTGCACATTGTTCTCAGGGCAGAACCTGAGCACATGAAAAGTTGGTCTTCCATATACAAGGGTTTGTTCTACCATAAATATAGTATTTTGGATCCCTGTTTGGTTGAAAAAACCCATGTGTAAGTGGAGCATGACAGTTCCATCCCCTGTGGTTCAAGGATCGACTGAATATTTCTATAAAAATATTTTATTTGAAATTTGACCCAGTTTTACAAACTTTAATTTGGTTAACATTTGTATTTAGAAATTGATTCTGAGTGGTTATTTGATTGAGACAACAAAAGATATCAAGGGGGGAAATTTGGTTTTGTGACTAACTCTTGTATATGCACATTTCTCATGCATTTTTATCAATGATGACAATAAAAACATTTTTGGGATCATCAGTGACAGACAGAAAACATACAGATAATGGCTTTTTGTATACTTCTGCATTTTATCAACTGTATTTTTTTAACTTTTATCTCTCTCATAAAGATATTGTATTAACCACTATATTTCAAATGGACAAAAAAATTTCTGAAGTAGTAACCATATCAGAAAAGGCTTGTTGATTGAATTAATATACCTGCTTAGATAACAATAGTTGCTTGATTTGCCAGTGTTATTTTAGAGATGGAAAGCCAACTCATTTTAATTTCTGTCAGAAGTATAAATAGTTCTGCTCCAACACTGACAAAAAGAATGCTTTTGGAAAAGTCATGATAGGATGATTGTAATAATTGAAAAAAAACAATGAAAATAGATAAGCTTCATTAGCTTCCCTTCCCTAAGCCAATCAATGGCAGGTAACAGTGTGATTGATTTCCAGACCAGTAAGCACTCATCCCTTGGGTCTGGAGGTTGGCTAAATCCTTGAAGCCCAAGCAATTTGTGGGACACTAACACCTCAAAATATCTGAAGTTCTTTTATACAGGAAAAAGGAGTTTGGGGAGGTGGGTGTGTGTTAGTTAGACAACCAGTAGATTTCTCTACAAAGCACGATCTTTCTTTCTCTCCTAGTTTTCTGTTACTATCATTTGTAAACTAAAGCCTATTCTGTTCTAAACTGAAGAATATCATTGAATCACAACCTGATTCAAATTTACTTAGATATTTGTCTCTCCAACACAGAAGATTAAATTCTTCTGATTTTCTTTCCTTAGGAAAATGGACTCAGAAATCACACAAGTCTTCCAGAGAGAGTTCACCTGTACTGTCTGCCTGAACTACCATAGGCTGTGGGCACAGCTTTTGTAGGCCCTGCCTCTGCCTCTTCTGGGAAGAAGCCCATACTCATGGCTCTTGCCCAGAACGCAGGAAACCATCACAGCAGAAAGATTTCAAAACCAATATTCTTCTGAAGAATCTAGGGTCCATTGCCATAAATCCTAGCTTCTTGCAATTCCTGAGCTCTGAGGAACAAATGTGTGGGACCCACAAGGAGAAGAAGAAGATGTTCTGTGAAGTGAACAAAAGCCTGCTCTGTTTGCTCTGCTCTAACTCCCAGGACCATGGGGCTCACAGACACTGTCCCATTGAAGTGACATCTGGGGACCATCGGGTAAGTGATGCCTCTGAGAGCATGATGAAAACAGGAAGGTAGCTGAGTTAAGAAGAAAGATGAGGATCATGAGGATGGTGACTCCATTCATCACTGAGTTTCAGATACTGTTCTAGGTATGAATGATGAAATTGTGAACAGAATGTGCAAGTATACCTGCCTTCATGAAATTTGCACTCAAAGGGAGGGTAATTAAAGTAATAGTCATTTTTATTTTTTGAGTATTAATATATACTATAATGCATAAGGCACAGTAAAGTTACCAAAACTACAAGCACGTAGAGATTTATTTTGGCAACATATTTAAAATACTGGACAAATAAATAGAAAAAAAGTACACTACAAAAGCCAGGCACTAGCATCAGTAGACACAAGTTCCAAAGCAGTGTGCTTCACTGAAAATGACCCACATTACGTGAAATCTTCTTTTGTCAGTTTCCTACATTATTCCATATTCTGAAATCTCTCAGAATTGATGAATATTATCAAGGATAAGCAGTAAAACATTTGATTGTCCAGCTCTCCCCTAATGTACTTATATCTAACATCCCTTGCTTCTCTCCAGGGGTAAGGGACTGAAATCTATGGTATTTCCACCTCCGCTGCTCAAATTTATTGTTCCTTTGCAGGAGGAGATCTTAAAGCAAATGAATTCTTTATGGAAAAAGATCCAAGAAAATCATAGAGATCTACATGAGGAGAGGAGAATAATACTCCTGTGGGTGATGAGTATGAGAACATTGTTCCCAGATAATCAGTTTGGGACCAACATGCTAGAAAACATCCATTAAGAACTTGAACTGAAATTTTCATATGACACAAGATTCCGTGATATGTTTATTTGTAGGAAAAACAATTTGAATTTTTTAAAATAATTATTCACGTGTTCAGGAAATGTTTTTTCAGATAAATTTAAAATTATCTGAATACTGAAGCACAAGAGTTTGACATCCGTGGTTATTTCAGGCAGAGATTTCTGTATGAGGTGAATTCTATCAATTAAAGGGTAGATAATTGGCACTGAAGGCATTTCATAATGCTGAATGCAATCATGGGCAGAGGGAAGAAAAGGGGGTGTGAGCAGTCATTTAAAAAGTGTGACTGTGTAGACAGCAAATATTTTTTCCCATTCTGTGGGCTGTCTATTCACTCCAATGATAGTTTCCTTAGCAGTGCAGAAGCTTTTTAATTTGATCAGATTCCATTTACTTATTTTTGTTGCTGCAGTGATTGCTTTGGGGTTTTTCTTCAAGAATTCCTTGTCTAGGCCCATGTCTGAAAGGGTCTTCCCAACATCTTCTTTTAGAATTCTTAAGATTTCATGCCTTAGGTTTAAGTCTGTTATCCATCTTGAATTGATTTTCGTGAGAGGTGAGAGGTGGGGATCCAGTTTCATTTTTCTGCATATAGTTATCCAGTTTTCCCAGCACCATTTATTGAAAAGAGATTCTTTTCCTCAGTGTATATTTTTGTCAGCTTTGTACAAGATTAGATTACCATATGCAGATGGTTTCATCTCTGGATTCTCAGTCCTGTTCCAGAGGTCAATGTCTCTGCTCTTGTGTCAGTACCATGCTGTTTTAGTTACTATAGCCTGGTAGTACAGCTTGAAATCTGGTAGATTGATACCTCCCAGTTTGTTCTTTTTACTTAAGATTGCTTTGGCTATACGAGGTCTTTTCTGGTTCCATACAAAGTGTAGAATTATTTTTTCCAGGTTTGTGAAGAATGATAACGGAATTTTGATTGGGATTGCATTAATTCTGTAGATCACTTTAGGTAGTATGGACATTTTAATGATATCGATTCTACCAATCCATGAGCAAGGTAGGTTTTTCCATCTGTTTACATCTTCTACAATTTCTTTTTTTAGTGTTTCATAGTTCTCCCTGTATAAGTTTCTCACATCTTTCATTAAATATATTCCTAGATATTTAATTTTCTTTGAGGCTATTGTAAAAGGAATTGCGTTTTTGATTTGATCTTCGGCTTGACTGTTGTTGGCATATATAAATGCCACAGATTTGTGTGTATTGATTTTGTATACTGAGACTTTGCTGAATTCATTTATCAGTTCTAGGAGTCTCTTAGATGAGTCCTTGGGGTTTTCTAGATATAATATCATATCATCAACAAAGAGCGAAAGTTTAATCTCATCTGTCCCCATTTGGACACCCTTAATACCCCTCTCTTGTCTAAT
>CAUYSK010080712.1:0-29897 GCA_963575035.1 Avahi laniger
TTCCATTCTTGGGATACCTCAGTAGAATGCGTTCCAGCTCTATCCAAGAGTACACAAGTGGTGCTATATCACCACTGTTTCTTAAAGCTGAATAGTACTCCATGGTATACATATACCACTTTTTATTAATCCACTCATGTATTGATGGGCACTTGGGTTGTTTCCACATCTTTGCAATTGTGAATTGTGCTGCTATAAACATTCGGGTGCAGGTGTCTTTTTCATAAAATGTCTTTTGTTCTTTTGGGTAGATGCCCAGTAATGGGATTGCTGAATCAAATCGTAGTTCTACTTTTTGCTCTTTGAGGTATCTCCATGTTGCTTTCCAAAGAGGTTGCACTAGTTTACAGTCCCACCAGCAGTGTATGAGTATTCCTATCTCTCCGTATCCACACCAACATTTATTGGTTTGTGACTTTTTGATAAAGGCCATTCTCACTGGAGATAAGTGATATCTCATTGTGGTTTTGATTTGCATTTCCAGAATGAGAGAACTTTTAACTTCATGCCACCTCAAAGATGTCATTAAGATAAAACTTTTTCACTGGTCGAACTACCCTGCTTGAGTGACACAATTCCATACAAATATCATTGAGAGTTTAGGAGGCTCCAATTTCTCTTTCCAGTTACTTGTCTACATTTTGTAATTCTCTACACTGCCCCCAATTATTAATACCAGTCTCAGAAAATACATAAAATTTATAATCTGAAATTTTTATTAATAAGTGGAAATTATCAATTCACTGAAACTGTGGCTCTAAAAATACCAGGAATACTATACCATTTCTTCATTAAAGACCAAAGCCAAGAATATCTTTATGATGTCAGAGTAAGGAAGGATTTCTTAAAGAGGACACAAAGCCTACAAGTTGTAAAATAAAATTTTATATATATGTATGTGCAATATATACATATACATATATATACTTATATATGTAGAAGTATACATACATACACTTTTATATGTATAAGTATACATAATTATATGTGTCTAAGTATATACATACTTATATGTGTATACTTACATATATATATATGATTAAATCAAATTACGGAAGTTCTTCTGATGACATCTAAACCAAGGAAAAAGACAAGGCAAATTTTTGGAGATTATATAACAGAGAAGCATTAATGTTCAGTATACATAAAGAGCTCCTAAAAATAAATGGGAAAAGACCAAAATCTAATAGAAAAACAGACAAAGTATATATATTCTCAATAAAGAGAAAAGTATACACCAATAGCCAAGAAAATATTTTTTAAAGACACCCAACTTCACCAACTAAAAAAGAAATAAAAATTAAAGTAACCCAATACTAATGGCATCAGTTTAACAACAATTCAAATATCTACAACTCCCAAGTGTCAGTGAGAATATAGAGATTCTGGAGTCTCTTCACAACATTAGTGGGATGACTAAAATGAGGGTGATGGGAGATCTGATGAATACTCTGGTCACATAAGTGAAATTAAAAGTATGCATATCCATAAAAAATTATACACATCCTCTGATTCAATGAATACAGTTTAGAAAAAGTCTGTGCTTGCCCATGAGATAAAAATATAAACCATGTTTATTGTGGCATTATTTGTTATTGCAACAAAACTAAAAACAACCGAAAAGTCCATGATTAAGGGAATTTATACATAAAATATAGTATTGTTACATGCTAGACTACATCAATTAAAATGAATAATTTATACTATATATTGCAATATGGATATATGTCAAAATTATGTTGAGTCAAAAAATTACAGAATACTCAGTATAGTACTATCGATGTAAATATTTATGACAAAGCACAGTATAGTATTGTGATCATATAAACAGTACAGGATCATGGTAATATTCCCATTATTTATTGCTGCAGAACTAACCGCTCCAAAACTTAGGTGACTTAAAATATAATACTAACAACATTTATTTTGTTCATGCTATATATTGAATTGTGTGCCCTTGAAATTCATATGTTGAAGCCTTAACTCTCAGTGTAACTGTGTTTGGAATAAGGAAGTAATTAGGGTTAAGTGAGGTCATAGGGGTGGATCCCTGATCAGATAGTGTTAGTGTCCTTATAAGAGAAAATGACAGGAAGTTTGTTCTCTCCTTCTGCCATGTAAAGACACAGAGAGAAGGATGCTGTCTGCAGACCAGGAAGAGAGCCCTCACCAGCAGCCAACCACTCTGGCACCTTGATATCCAACTCGCAGCCTCCAAAACTGTGAGAAAAATTTCTGTTGTTAAAGCCACCCAATCTATGGAATTTTGTTATGGCAGCCAGAGCTGACAAATACCAGCTCACAAACCACAAGATGCACAGGATTTGGTAGGGAAATCTCATTTCTGCTCCACTCAGCATCAGCTGGAGTGACTCAAAGGCTAGAGGCTGAAATCATCTGAGGGCTTGGTGAACTTCTGTCTGGCACCTGGGATCCGAAAGGGCTGAGCTCCTTGAGTATTTCTCTATCCAGATACGGTGCCTCCATGTGGGCTCTTCAGCATGGTGGCTTCAACTGCACTTCTTACACGTTGATTCAGAGCTGCCCAGCTATGTGTCCCAAAAGGGAGAACACCAGGAGACACTGTATCCCCTGTAATGACCTGGTCTTGGAAGTCATGCAAGATCCCTTCCACAGAATTCTAATTGTTAGAAGCAAGATACTAAGGTCAGTCTATATTCAGGTGTAAGGGTTATTGTTATAGCACTACCTCTTGATAGGAGGAATGTCAAAGAATTTGCAAATATTTTAAAGCCACTATTATGTGTGTGTGCATGTGTATGCACCACAGGTATGAAAGTATTTTTAAAATGGACTGGACACACACAAAATTCATGATTGTGATTGCCCTGGTAGAGGAGATGAATGGAGCCTGCAAAAAAGATCCAAATTTTTTCACATTTATCTTTAATATTTCATTAATATTTTAGTTGAGAAAAATATGATAAAATGCTAATAATTAGTATCATTCCCAGGAGGTCAGGGATATTGTGTATGGCAGTCTAATTGCATTGTTAGCCCCAATTAAGGGACTTTGCATCCACACCTTCTGTTATATGATACCACTTCATACCTCCTTCCTTACAGAGGCGAAGTCTATTTCTGCACTCTTTGAACAGGACCAACCTTGTGACTTGTTTTGGTAGATGGAAAGCAAATGGTCCAACGACATGACAGTTCTGAGACTAGATTTCAAGAGCCTTGCACACTTAATGCTCTCTCTCTTTCAGATCCCTGCTTCTGCCATTCAAACAACCCTAGACTAATTTACTGGAGGATGAGAGACCACGTGGAGCACAGCTGAGTCATTCCGCTGCAGCCATCACGAACCAGCTAGCCCCTGGCCACTGTCACCCCAGTCCATCATCTGACCACAGATACATGAGCAAGCGCAGCCCAGATCAGCAGAACTTCCCCTGTGGCCCCTGTACTTATGAGAAATAAAAAATGATTAATGTCTTCAGCAACTAAATGTTGAGCTGGTATGTTACACAGCAATACTAACTAATAATGTAGAATGGTTGTTACATTATTCTCTAAACTTTTCTGTAGTTTCTAATATTTAAAATGAGAAAGAAAGAAAGGGAGTAAAAGTGAAGCAGAAAGAAAAATTAAAGCCACATTGATGGAAGGTTCAAAACATAAAAGGACAATTGGTCCCCTATTTTGACTGCAAAGAATAATAAAATTCCATAGGTATTTATTAAACTCTTTGTACCTGAAGGGAAGACTTCCATTGTGATTCAAATACTAGTATTAAACATATCAAAACAACCAAACCTCATTAATTAAAGTAAGGAAATTACATACTGGAAAATGCACACTTGTTGATATGTTGCTTTGATCCAAGAACACAAAACACTGACAGTGATTAATCTTCATTTATTCCCTGGAATGCAATAGGCATGATGTAGACTATTACCATTTCTGCTGTACAAACTCTGCAATGGAAGTTAAAGACAATAACAATGCCAAGAACAATGAAGTAGGGGCTTAATAAACAAACTTTTCTAGCCCAAATCTTCCGGGGTAGTGCAACAAGATTCGATAGTGGCAATCTATTTTACACATCCAGTAATATCTTTATGTTCTAATATTTTTAAAAATTACTATAATTGTGTGATGAAAAATTTGTGATATTTATAGTTTGATAATTTGTTTTTAAAAAATAACATAGAAGCTTTCAATTCAAAACATGTTTCTCAATTTAAAAAAATAAATTCATCTGAACAGTGCCCTCCATTGGTCGGGTTCTGATAAGGTATTATACATCTATTCCAAAGATACAGACACAAAAGTCAGCAAGGGAAGAAGGCCTATTAATCACAACATTATCTCGAAGTCCCAAAATTCCAGGCACTGGGGTATCTAGCAAGATTCCTAGTGAAAAGAATTGAATCACTCAGGTTACTGAGAACACAGCATAAGCTCAAGTGATCAAAACCCTTCTTATATTTAGACAGAGGAGGGGGTAGTTTTATTTCACTACCAATGAGAAAATAAGCATCTGCACTTTTGTACAACCATTGCAATTTCATTTAATTTTTTTTAAATAAAGATAATATTATATTAATAACTCCACATAATTTTACTGTTTTACTTACGTAACTCTTTTTATTTCAAGAGATTCACAAATCTGAAGAAAAATCTTTTAGCAGACTAGGTGACCTAATTTTTGGTTTGAAAAACATACGATGCATTCTCGTGCATGTGCATGAGTGTGTGTATGTGTGTGTGCTCAGGCTCTGACCTGGAAGTCATTCTCTCAAGGGCTTCTGTGAGGCTCATTACATAGAGCAGATCAAAATTAATTGTCGAGGTAGGCAGCTATTATGGTTCTGTCCTCTTGGACCAATACATTTAAAGACAATGGTAGGAAATCAATAATGTCACTAGGTCAAGGGCACTTGATAGTACAGAGCCAATAAATGCTCTTTGTCCATATTTACACAGAACCAATCTTAAAAAAAAAAAAAAAAACTGATTTCCAAAGCCATAATCTCTACTCATGTGAAAATCTCAAGGCTTCTGTGGAAGTTACTATCCAGTACATATTTCTGCTGTCAGACTGCTTCTGTCACTGCGTTTAAACCATGAAGTGCATTTGCTGCTGATTCGACAATTATGGCAGGAAAATGACCTATAAAGTTCTTTTGAGGAGCTTGGCATTTTGCATATATTGTAGAAATACAAGAGGAAAAAATGTGTTAAAAATGAAGTTTATGAAAAGTCATTCAACTAAACTTTACATTTCATAGAATGCAGGGACGGCCTGATTTGTGAGACTAAGGGGACGGTGGTGGGGGGAGAAATCTGTCAAGGCAGAAAAATCTCCATATTCTTATGTTTTCAAGGGCAGTTGTTAATTTTTTTTTTCCATCCGAAAATTCTCGATGATAACTGACAAAGTGGAAAATGTGCCAAACTTTATTATTTGACCTCTTTTTGGTGGCTCTGATGTGTAAAGAACTTAATAGATTGAAACATATGTTTTACTGGGTGGGAGACAAGGGTGACAAATGTGTGTGGATTATGATTTGAAAGCAATTTGATTGAAAACAGTGACAAAGCCCTCACATTTTTGTGAGCTCTCCAAAGGCAGACACCTTGCTTTCATGGAAGGGAGTTTAGAATTATATCCCTCAGAGATAAGGGCGAATATCTCTGCTTAATTCATAGCAATCAAATAGTTGACTAAGAGACAAGATTTCTGAGTCTGTACCGCAACCTGGTGCCGAGGGAGCATTTATCAACACTGAGCATCTCTTCTCACTCGTAATGTGCAAAGGGAAAAAAAATCAGTGGGGCCACAGGGCACTGCTCCTGACCTCACCAAGACATTTTGTCAAGAGGAGACAAAGGCTTAGAGGTCAGGGAGGGCCTTGTCCATTCCTCAGTGGTCCCCAGTAGGGGAACAGGGAGGAAGAGACAGCAATTAACCATTTCACTGCCAGTTAGAGATAACTAACTGTGCCATTAAAAAGCTTTTTTCTCCCAGTTGAGTGGTCAGATATCAAACCCACAGTCTTGCTCCCTGACCTGGAATGGGAATTTTATTCCCTAATCATATCCCCATGGCTGCTTCTTTGACTAGCTTCGGTGAGAGCCGCTGAGCACATTATTTACAAGAATTAAAGAGCTTGGGGAGTCGGAATGGAGGGAGAAGAGGGCATTTTTATCATAGCAGCACTCATAAGCATCAATACAGAGAAAGGTCTGCCCGCATTTCCATCAAAATCTCCTGGTTTCCAGTCATTTATAACTTGGCTATAAAAATCACTTCTGAGCTGCAATTTGGCAAATAGCACCTCAGAGGAGGAAAAAATATGGTCTCTCCTTGGTCGCTGTTGGTTTGTTTTGGTTTGCCTTTTGTTTTAGTGATTTGAGAAAAACACACAGTCATTCGAAAGATGCTCCTTAAATGCAACCCTCAGAAGGAGAAAACGTTAAGACTTTAAAGCATTCATTGTGCGTTCACTTCCAGTGAAAGCAGTGACTTTGACTCCGCAGTGAATCCATCCAGTCCCGGTCCCAATTACCTTTGGCATTTTCAAGAAACAAAGACAATGGCCAAAGCCTTTCATTCAAAGGCAGTTAGTCAGCAGAAGGGCTCTAAATGTTTGTGAAGTTTGTACGTATTCCCCAAGCCGTGCTGAAGGACAGGCGGTTGACTGTTGTCTCTGAAGTAATTTCCTCCTACAAAGACCGAATCAGGGTGATCACTCCAGAGAGCTCAGCATTTTTAATTGTCTCAAAGTGCTTATTTGCTGCGAAGGGATAAACTCAGGAGGCTCAAATAAGGAAGGGAGGAAACTCTGGCTCATCCCCTCGGGTGAACCCAGTCATTTTCTCCTTTCATCACTTTCACATCTGTGATTTTCCTCTTTGTCTCCAGAAGGGGATGTGCTTTCCTCTGCAATTGAGGAGAGATGATTACTAGGGGCTGACTCAGGCAGTCCCGACTTGTTTCTGGAGCCCTGGCTTCCCTCCCCTTTGCACTTAGAAGAAGCTGGGCAGCTGGCCCGTACCCTCTGTGTCCCCAGTGCAAAGCCACCTGGCTGGCTGGGGCCCCCGCGTTAGCAGGAAAACACATAGAGATTGAAAGTGCACTGGGGAAAAATAGCCCTTGGTATTTAAGTTGTGGGAGGAAGAACGTGACAGGCGGTGCTAGCATCCCGGCTCTAAAGAGCAGTTGGGTTTCCCTCTGGGAGTCCTGTGGAATTTGTAGGCCCAAAGAAAGGAAGTCCTGGAGCTCGACTTTCTAGCAATGGAGGAAAGAGGTTGGTGTTATTCCCTCACATTCATCAGCTCAGAGTATATGCCTTCAGATTCTTGAAACTCAACATTTATCTTTTTTTAAATGTCCCTAGGAGAGGGAACTACTCCCATTTCACCAGCGAGGAAAGCATAAATAGGAAAGCCAGCTGATGTGTTATCTGAGCCAATAATGGAATTTAGTCTCACGTGTCCCCATTTGAGACTTTAGCCCTCCTTGCCTGGAGGGGAGGGGGAGGGAGGGAGGACAAAACACCCTCTAAATCCTTCCTGAGTTCTAATAAAATGAAAAGAGAACATTTTAAGTCTTTCATTTGGAGGACAGCACTCAGCACGGCACAGGCCCCTGTCCTAGGACACACACGTTCAAGAGACTGTTCTATGCCTGTGACAGCTGGATGCCTAGCCAGGGGAGAACTCTGCAAGGCCAAGGCTCATGCCCACCCAGAGACTCTGTCCTGCCCCTGTTCAAGACGATGAATCCAGTATCTGGAGCCCAGAATCTCCTGCTCAAACAACCTCCAAGGCCTCTGGACCTTCCCTCATCTGTCTTGCTAAGTGCAGACCAGGCCAATGGGCACATACTCAGGCTCAAAATATGGAAAGGGGAGACTGTTTGCTGGGGATATAAATAGAGCTTGGATATGCAGACTGGAGTGTCCACACGTGTGTGCAAAGGCCCTTGCAGAGCAGGACAGAGCAGGGTGGAGAGAGAACAGAAGCTGGCAAGGCTGCTCTCTCCACATTCCTATGTTCTTGCACAGAAGTTCGAAAATGCTGCATTTGAAACTGAGCTTCCAGGTTATTATAAAAATACTTGTGTCAAGGTAAAAGAAAGACTGAAGCTAGAAAATATTTTATCCATGTGTGAGTTTGATATATGACCTTTGAATATTTAGACCTCTATTTGTACTGACTCTAGGTCCTTTGAAAGTTGAAGGTGGGTCTATTGTAAAGCCACACCAAGGCTTAGCTGAGCTCTGCCCAGAGCTTTCAGGAGTGTACCTACATACGTCTAATTTTATTTCATTCTTTTTTCCCTCTATTGAAATAATATGTGTAATTCCTGCCTCAATAATTGCCCAGAAGTCTACCCACCATCTTATTTTGCTTTTACTATGTATGTGTCTTGCTTTTAGTTCCTCTTTTACTCTTTCTTTTCTTGGCTTAGTCAAATTTCTATTTAACCCTACCATGCTCCCTCTTATTCATCTGAGAGTGCTAATATTCTTTTTAGTTTTTCTAGTGATTATTTTTCTGTTCCTACAGGTCCTAATAAAATTTATATTGCTCTATCATTATATCAAAATTTAAAATTAAACATAACTACACAGACACTAAAATGAAGCCTTTAAAAGGCTTTTGCTTCTTCACCATCCTTCCTCTCTGGCCTGTTTCCAAATTCCATGTTTTGCTAGACTAGTTTAGTTTCAGGCTATTATTGAGCTGTTAATTACCGTGTGTCCCTTCCAATCCAAGAATCCTGACTTAAAACTTATAGAATCCCATCTGAAAGACCAAAGCCTAGTTTTCTAACCTCTGTCAGACACAAAATCAAATTGCAGCTGGATTAAAGATTAACTGTATTGTGAAAAACATTTAAACCTATCTGACAAAGTTCTAAAACATTTTGTCAGGTGAACTATAGATACCAGGAAAAAGGGAAAGAGTCAGGCTGTGACCTACAACAAGGGAACGAAAACTGTTGGCTAAGGTCACGGCAGGTAGTCGAGAGTCAGTACATGCATAGAAGCCAAACACAGGGATGGGAAGATGTCCAGGGCCAGGGATCATGCCAGAGAACAGAGACAAGGGAGGAGGACAGCAGAAGCAGTTATGTGAATCTATAAGCACACTTTGAAACCAGAGCAAGAAGGAAGCAGTACCAAAAGATCCAGCACATCGCAGAAGACAGTAACTCCTTGCATTTCCACAGTACTTGGCAGGTTACAAAGCACTTTCCTGTATAATATGGGATTTCATCCTTTTCACAAAGGGCAAGCTAAGTACCATGGACCCCTATTTACAGACAAAGACACTGAAGCTCAAAGAGTTTCCTTGTTTTTCTCAAGGTAAACCTGAAAAAGGTGGAGGCAGTTCTTGAGCCCAAGGTCTTCTGATGCTTGACTTCAGTGCTTGCTCTTCTACTACTCAGCACAAGGATTTCAGCTCAGCACATGCAGCAACGATGGCAGCTCTCAGCTCAAACAGTGATGCTCAGACTTTCTGGATTCTCTTTCGTTATCCATTGCAGTTGGGGCGGGAGGGACAAGAAGAAGGTTTGTACTATTTCTGGTTGTCATTTCCCGGACAGCCATTTATGGCAGCTCCATGAGACTGTCCCCTGGCAGCACCCCAGACACATTATGCCAGCACTGGATTTATGACAGTCCTAACTACTGCCATCCAATCTGCTAACCTGTGCAGGGCACAGACATCAGGAAATATGTCTTTCTGTAAATATAATACAGGGGAACTTATTTGTTGTGGCAGCAAGGAGCAGAAAAGGACATCGCTCTCAGGGCCCCAAAGGGAAAAGAAGATGATGTACAATGCAAGGTAGGGTATTAATCATGCCTGACATCTCTGGATAATCAACTAGAGTCATCCTTGGGAACAATTTCTTTTCAAGGATAAAAAGGGAGAAAATAAATTGGGAGGGGCTAATCCAACAGGACAGCATAACCTGATACAATACTGAACTACCGTAGCTCAGCATTCTTACTGGAAAGGTGACTGGCAATTAGGTTCCAGAGTTTGAGGGTCATCAAGATGGTTGCTGGATGTTTTGTTTTCCATTCATCTCACCTACACTGGAGTCACCCCTGTGGAAGCTCAAAGTCTGAGTTTAGGAGACCTGCAGTAGGTCAAAGCTATTATCCTCAAGGCTCATAATATCATGAAGCATTTCCTATATCTACAAGAGAAGGCGGATATCCCATCTGCAAGTCTCCAGGATGGCTCAGGCAGAGGTAGATCTTATTTCTGCCTGTGCAGAGATAACTGCCCTATGGGATGTTTGATAAAACATGAAACACAAGCCCCCAGATGGGAACCTGGTGCCACACTAGGTAGGGGAAGAGATACCCTCTTCAATGCTGAGTAGTGGCACAAATTAACTTCAAGACAAGGGATAATACCAATCCCAGCTCCATTAGAGCACAAAGGAGTGAAGAAAAGGAGAAACATATGGGAGTTACAGAGGAAAGATCAGGTATTAAATCTATTCCTTTCACAACAAAATTCTACTAAGGCAAGTGGCAGGTTGAAAAACCTGCAACCTATGATATTCATGAACATGCAAATATGATTCCTAAATAGTCCAATCAAACTGCAGCTATTTATATTGTTTATAATTAATGGCATCCTCTGTCTATAATCATAAAACAAAAAGCACTGTAATATCTCAACTCTTTTGGATTTGAACCAAGCATTAAAATATAAAGTTAAGAGATATCTTTTATTGAATTCTTCATTTCCTTCATTACGACTCAGTTCCCAGATTTTTACTTTTAATAAAAATAGTCTGTAATTGTATAGTTCTCTACATTTCACAAAATGTTTTTGTCATTTAATTTTCACAACAACTCTGCATTTTATTTCAACAATAACTGATCACCTGTTCTGTGCCAGCCTTGTTTCCAGACACTAAGAATTCAAAGATGAATAAGTTAAGAAAGCTTTCCTGAAATACCCAAAGTCTGAGAAGGAAGCAAGATGAATAAATAGTTCACAATGATATAATGTAATAGGGCTGTGCTAGAGATGTGTATTAAATAGTACATGAGCACAGATGGGATCAAATGACTTTCCCAAGGTCATGCTGTTCATATGTACTAAAGGAAGGAACTGAGTCCATGGCTTCTGAGCCAACTCTGTAATGCTTTCTGCTGTATCAAAGCTCCTTTCTTATATCAACCACACTCCTTGCCCTTATTTGGATTACCTCCTATTAATTTAAAAGTCATGGCTTATAAAATTGCTAATTTTCCCTCCTTTGCACCTATTCCCATATTTCTCTCTCCCCTTACGACCATACACAGATTTCATATTTTCAGTCTTAACCGCTAAATCCCAGGTTGCCTAAAGGCTGAAGTGGCTAGAGGAAAATGGGTAGTGGATGCTAATAAATATAGGGTTTATTTTTATAGGGTGATGAAAATGTTCTAAAATTCATGTTGGTGATGCTTGTACAACTCTGTGAATACTGTAAAATCCACTAAATTGTACACTTTAAATGGACGAATTGTGTAGTGAGTGAATTATATCACAATAGATTTGTTATTTTAAAAAAATAATCCCCTAGGCTAAGTCCCATTGTTTCCCACCCCAAAACCATAATATGAAACGCGAATAAAGAATTTTATAGCTCAAATTATTTCTGGAAATAATATTAATGATAAGGAGGTATTCTGCCAACACTGTGGCCTGGAGCTTTACATTTACTATATCTAATTAATCATCACTAGAGCTTTGCAAAGCTCTAGTTTTTTAGTAAGTTTGTCTATGGTCTTCTCTGTCCAGCCTCCTTCTTTCTGTCATGCAGTAGTGTAATTAAACCTTCAATTTTAGTAGAAATTAGTAGAAAGAAGGAAAATAAAATAATGGAATAAATAAATGATGAACTCTCAAATTAGAGCAAAAAAATGCTAACTGCAGCTACAAAAGAATTAATTTGTATCTAAAAATATAACTTCTTGCCTTGGTGAATTGAGTGGCTGGTAACCTCTGAGTCACCCTGTTCTGACCCAGTGTCCATCTAAAATAATGTAATGTATACCCTAGCACCTAAATTTTGGTCTTTAACCATCCCCCACTAAAAGGAACCAAGGGTCTTCGGAGAGTAGTTTGAAAACAGGAGAAATCGAGAAGAGCCTGAGAAATCTTGCAAGAAAGTACAAATCCTTTAACAAGTAGCTGCATCTCAGAACTGATTGGTACTGGTTAACAGTGAAAGGCCATGAGCCCATAAATGATTAAAAAGGAGGAAATTATAACATGCTAAAAACATGCGCACACACACACACACAAAAGATCATTATTTGAGGCAATTGACCAATACCAAATTTCTAATATGTTTTAAAAGAGGGTATAATTAGAACAAATCATTGAATCAGAAAATAAACATAAGCTAACCTTAATTTGTTTAATTGATATATTTTCTCCCCATCATTAGGTAATTCAAAGAGTTATTGTAGAAACAGCAAGACTTTGTTTTGTACTCTGCCTGTGATGTGAGAAAAGTTTTGAAAAGACACAAAGAATAGGCCTGCTGGGTTGATATGTAGGGAGTAGGGAGGTTGGCTAGAGGCTGGAGGCCAGGGGAATTATCCCTCTCTGACAATGTCTGTTTCAGATCCTGCTGATGGTAGAACATTGAACACTGTCCCTATTATTCTTTCAGCTGGAACTCATATTCTTTGCCTGTGTTGGCATCCTTCCATCCTTTCCTCAATAACACCACCAACCCATCGTGCCAACCTCATTCTTTATTCATAACCATGACTCCAAAGTAAAACAGAAAGGAAAGTAGCTGAATGTATCTGGAGAGTTTATGGGACCCAGTGTATTTTGGGGTGAGAATGGGGGGAAATAACGTGGGAGAGTTAACCTGGGCCAGAGTCTCATCTTCTCTAGCCTACGAGAACGTCTAAACGTGATTACGAAGACCACAGGAAGCCATTGAATGGCCTGTTAGGAACTGGGTCGTGTATCACTGCCGGAGCTCCAACACCAACCCCTCACCTCCCCACCCTCCACCCCATCTCTGGAAAAATTAGGACTGGACGCCCAGCTGGAAGTAAGCGGTGAGGGAGAGCAAAGCTTCATTAGTATTTCCCATTGGCTCACATCACCACCTGAGCTCTCTTACCCCTGCACCTCCAACCCATCCGTGGAAAAAGTATCTTACATCAAACGGGTCCCTGGTGCCAAAAAGGATGGGGACTGCTGAGCTAAACCCTTTCAGGCCTGTGTCATCTAGTATTGACAATAATGCATTTGTCAAGGACATTTGGAAGAGCCACTATGGTCAGAAATAAGCTAATGGTCACCAAAAAAAATCATCAAGTGGCCTATTGAATACGCTTCTTTCAGAGAGTTTTGAAAACCAAATTGAAATCATTAATTTCCATTGGTAAGCCAATTTTTAATAGAAATCTTGTACCTGGCATAAACTAAATGAAGGCCTGTTTATGGCTTAAGCATGATAATGCATTTATTAAGAAAAGTGCCTTAGCATTCCACTTTTCCCAAATCAATATGTAGAGTAGATTTTCAATGCTTTCCAGCCAAAACCCAGCAGGGACATGCCTGTAGTTGAGTAGGTTGGGTATGTTGCTCATCGCAGCGAAGGAGAATGTGCCCCATGGGGAACCAGCAGGTATGTCCAAAAGAGGATGTTAGAAAGGACTTACAGGATTTGGGTTCATGTTAGGTGATTCGGGGGAGTATTCCAAAAAGTAGGACATTGCTCTGGATTGAATGCTGTCAGGGGAGATTCTATAATCTGGTATCTTAGTAGTGCTTATCTAGAAGGAGGAGAAGATTAAAGCCAGGCTAAAGCTGTAATTGATAAAGAAGCTTCAGTCACTCGCATTATCCAGGATGGGGGATATTCAGTATTTTTGTGGTTTCATGAGACTTTGTGTTTGTCTATGCTTAGACAAAATTGCAGCAATGATCTTGTCTTTTTGTTTCACTTAATCATGGTCACAGAGTGGCCTTGTCTGCTGTTGGTTCTCTATGAGAATATGTTCAATAGAGAACACAAGCCCTGTGTGATAATGCCAGGCAGCCTCCCAGATGTCAGGCGGTTGCTTTTCTCTTTTTTAAATTGCAAGTGAAGAAACCTCAGTACTCTGAACTAGGTGTTACAAACAGCCATATGGCTAGGAAATCTTAAATTATATTAAAGACACACATACATGCATTTGGTTAAATGTTATAACTTTCCCATGGGTTTTCTAATAGTTCAGATGTCTGGGAAACAAGACAAAAAATAAAGAAATTTGTCTTGATTTAAGGGCGATAGATTTGTTTTCGTCTTCCCTGCCTTAATTTGTGAATGGAGAGCCTTAATTTATCACTTAAACATTATTATTTAAGAGTTTTCCTTCTCAAAAACCAAATTTTCCGGATGTCCATAGTTATAATTTAAAAAACCATAACACTAAATAAGAACACCACCTACTCTTACATTCTCTAATGTTAAAATACTGCTGACAATGGCTGCTAGTTACTCACCATCGAACTTTGAACGAAACCATCTAATTGGTTGGGATGAAGATTAATAATGGTCCTGGCTTGTTAGTGTCAAGGGGATATGCTAAAGGGAGAATTGTGGAAGAGAAAGCAAAAAGCAAGAACTGCATTAACTTTAGCAATTCACAGGAAGTAAGAATTTTTGTGGTTTATCAGTAATATACAAGATTATTAAAATAGACTAAATTTCCTGCTAAAGAAAACCCTCATATCCAAAACCTTCATATATGATCTTCTTGGGTCATATTTCTTTAAAAAGACTTTCTTTGGTTATTATGTATTTTTTTTTCTATTCAATGTCTATTTCTTTTCATAGATGGTAAGCTTTACACGGGCAGAAACATGTTTCTTTTACCATCAGCCACTGCATATATAGAGGTGGATCATTAAATCTCTCGCATAAATGAATGATAGAACAAAATAAAGTGATTTTTGAAGGTTAGCTATATCTTTAATGTTTCATCTTTGCTTCTCATTTAAAGGTCTCATATTTTATTACTATTCTTTCTAAATTTCCTTTTGGATTAAGGACAAGATATAATAATAGCAAATAACCAATTGTTTTCCTTTCAGAACAGCAATGTTTTGCCAACTTTTATTCTGAAAACTTTGAAACACACAGAAAAATTGAAAAAAGGTACAACAAACATCTTTAGCATAAGCACATCTCACTCTTTGCCCAGACTGCCTAGCACACACCTGCTGTCCTGGTGTAATTTTTAATACTGTCACATTTTTCTCTCAAAAATGTCTCAGTTTGGATGATCGTTCAATCTATAACTCATTACCTAGAGTTCTAGGATCTAATAATCCTAGCATTGTTAGAAAAAGTGAAAAGGGGAAATTATATATTGAAATAGATTTAAGAAACATATATATATATATATATAGAGAGAGAGAGAGAGAGAGAGAGAGTGCGCGCACGAGAGCTAAAGCAACCAAATATGGTGCAACACATGTTTGAATTCTGACTCAAATTCTTTAAAAATGTATAATTGAAGAACTTGAATGCTGTTTTCAATGATATTAAGAAACTATTAATTTTTAAGCATATAATGGTATGGTGGTTATGTCGCAAATGTTTACCTTTTAGAGATATATACTGAAACATATGATGAGCAAAGTTGACCTTTAAAAGTATCCAGGGTTGGGGATGGAAGAGTGGAAAGCGGAGGTCAAAATAGACTGCTCATTTGTTGATATCAGTTGTGGCTGGACGACAGGTACTTGGGAGGTCATGATACTATTTTCTCTACTGTGTCTGAAATCATCTATTAAAAACAAAAAAGCTATAGAGTCACAACGACCAAATGCAGTGCTTGAATCTTAACTAAATCCTAGAGACAACTAAGGATATTTGGATACTGACCGGATGCGATGTATTTAGAAAATACTTGTTAAGTTGCTTAGGTTTGATAATGTCATTGCAGTTATGTTTAAAAATATCCTTATTCTTAGGAGTTGCATATTGAATTATTCAGGGATGACGTGTTATGACACCTGCAACTTTTTCTCAAATGGACTACTCTCAAGTGATGTGCCCAGCCCATTTTATTTTATCATTATATAATAATCAGTAATCATTTTCTTGAATCGTTCTTTACTTTTAAGACTATTAACAATTTTAAAAAGAATAAATTTCAGTTGTAAAGACAATCAAATTCCATAAAGTTTTACGTATGAACTGAAATTTGCACCTACCAAATAAAAATACTATAGCTTTCAGACTGCGTGGTTTTATAAATTGAAACTCTAAGTGGTCAGATTCAATGACAGAATTAAAGTAACTCAAGTTCTTCTTTTTGCTCCCTAAAAACACTGTGCTGTCCTTGCTAATTTTGAATCTGCTGTTTAAATACAGAGATGTGTAGTTCCATGGGGGCTAGCACATGAGCTGCTCCTGAAGCAAGCTTGAGTGATTCCAAACGTCATAAACTTACTACTGAAACATACACATATAGCCAAATCCATGTGTATATGGGGTGACTGTAAAACCAGAAGTTCTCCAAATTAACTTCCATGTACAATGCAATGTTTATGAAATGATAAGTAATTAAAATATGGTAGTTTGAAGTTTACACATATATTATTAAAACTCAGTAGAAAGCACAACTATCTTCAAGAACTTAAACCAAAAAAATATTTTGGGGGAAAGAGTTTTTGTAACTAGCATTAATAAGAATTACTAGTGTGTAGTAATAATAAAAAGCAGACCTACATTTAGTCTATTTTATTTTGCTTTTAAATTCTCTGCAAGTCACATACCCCCTATTATAGCACAAAGGCAACCATGGACAGTAGATGAGCAAACAGGCATGGCTGTGTTTCAATAAAACTTTATTTATGTACACTAAAATTCAAATTTTCTATAATTTTTCATGTCACAAAACATTATTTTTCTTTTGATTTGTTTTCCAACCATTTAAAAATATAAAATCATTCTTAGATTCCTTAATAGGTTCATGTAGAATTGCTATATGACCCAGTAATTCATACGTATGTACCAAAAATGAACTGAAAACTGGGAAACAAATACTTGTACATGGATGTCCATAGCAGCTACATTCTCAAAAGCTAAAAGGTGGAGACAACGCAATGCCCAGCAACAGATGAATGGGTAAACAAATGCGGTATATCCATACAATGGATATTAACCATCTATAAAAAGGAATGAAGTACTGATTCATGCTGCAACATGGATGAACCTCGAGAACATTATGCTGAGTAAAAGAAGCCAGACCCAAAAGGCTACACACTGAATGATTCCATTTATATGAAATATCCAGAAAGGGCAAATCCATGGAGATAAAAAGCAGATGGAGGTTGTGGGATATCGAAAGTGACTGCTCGTTGGGTATAGGGTTTCGTTTTGGAGTGATGAAAAAGTTCTGGAACTAGAAGTGATGATGGTTGTACAACACTGCTGATGAACTTAATGCCCCTGAAATGTACACTTTAAAGCAGTTACAATGGTAAATATTTTCTTATCTGCATTTTACCAGAATAAAGAAGAAATTCTTAGCTTACAGGCTGCATAAAACACATGGCAGACCAGATTTTGCTCCTAAGCTAAATTTTACTGACCCCTGCTATAGAATCTCTGAGCAAAAATGCTGCCAATTTTGTGCTAAAGCTGAATCTAGTGAACTGTGATTGTGCTCTAACACCCTCGCACACTTCCCTTGGCAAGTCCTCCACTTTTATTCATTATCCATACCTCTTCCATACGAGATAGAAGTTTATTCCACCTGTGGCATTAGATGGGGCATGGTTTATGGGCCTAAACAAAAGAATACAATCCTAGGTCCGGACCCCAGATCAAAGTGGCCAGATGACCTACCTTATGCCAGTGAGATGGAAGAAGGGGTTTGCTAAACACACCCAAGAAACTCAGTCTCTCTCGTTTTGTCTGAAAAGATATCAGTGTGACACCCAGAAATCCTAGAGACCTTTCCTCATTAAGGAAACCAACATAAGAATGGGCTAACCCCTAGGTAGGCATAACCAAGAGTTGGAAAGAAAAAGAGACTTTGACGGTAATTGTTAAACTGCTGTTGCAAACCTGAAATTCATCCTAAGATTTTCCAAATATGTGACCTCATAAATTACACACTTTTTAAGCACAACTAAGTTAGATTTTCTGTCATTTACAACATAGTGAATATCAGCTGATAAACTTGGGTTCTCTTTTCTGTCATTTTTCTTTCCCAAATTCACCCTATCCTTCCTCCCTCTCCTCTGAACAGCACAAATTATTTCCACCATTAACCAAAAAGACAAATTGAGTTATGTGGGCACAAGCAAGATGGGCAGTACGGAAGGGCATGGGAAGTGGAGTGGCAAAGGTAAAAAACAGTCAATAAATCCAGTACAGGTCTCTAGAATGCTTTTTCTAAACCAAAATCAGCTAACTTTTCCTTGAATATCACAGGGCAAAATAATTGCTAAGAACATGGAGTTTGGAGACCAACTGCTTGGAGACCAACTTCTCTTCCTGTGTAATCTGTCTGTACTTCAGTTTCCTCATCTGTGAAATTGGTATAATAAAGCTACCAACCTCAAAGAGTGGCTATGATTATTAAAGGGATTATTCTATATAAAGCAATTAGAAAAATGCCTCACACATAATGTGCACCATATAAATGTTTGCTATTATTATTTTTCCTACTTTTTGGATGTCCCACTACTGCCTAGGCTAGAGAAAGTGCACCAACATGCTATGAGAAGTGTACCCCATATGCTTAGTTGCTCTCTTTGTCACACAAGCCAAAGACAATTCATACTGTGTTTTTCCTCACCTTTCAAAATGTTTTTATAAGCAAAATAAACTGAAAATAAATATCTGGAGTAACTTATTCAAATAAATGGAAGACATGGGTTATAGACTTCCATATAACATTAACTCATCTCCTTTTGGAATACGGTTTACTAGAGCCATTTGGAGAAAATATTTGATTTTCTCCTTCTCTGCTTTTTTGTTTCCTGGCTATAAATTAGGATTCTTTGTATCATAAGCATGAGAAAATCCAAGTCAACCTGTTTAAGCCATAAGGAAATGTCTTTGCTCAAGTTTTCATGAAGTCCAGAGAAAGTGTCTTTTAGCACAGTTCAAGAATTAGGAGTTCTCTCGACTTTGTCTTCTTCTGTGTGTCAGTTTCACGCACAAGCTGCATTATCTCATGGTGACAAAATGGCTGCCAGCAACTCCTAAGGCTATACAAAGAGGGAGAGAGAACATTCATTTCCACAACTGTATTTTTTTTAAGAATTTTTTTAATTTCAGAATTTTATGGGAGTAAACATGTTGTGGTTACATAATTTGCCTTTGTACAGTTTCAGTCAGTTATAAGTGTGCCCTTCACCCAATTAGTGTGCTTTGTACCTGTTAGGTGTGAGTTTGCCCATCCCCTCCTCCCGTCTCCCACCTACTTGATTTCCCTTGAGTTTTACTTCCATATATGCACGTAAGTGTTGATCGATTAGTTCTGATTTAGTGTCAAGTTCATGTGGTTTTTGTTTTTCCATTCTTGTGATACTTTACCGTGAAGAATGACCTCCAGTTCCATCCAGGTTGTTACAAAAGATACCATATTGCCATTTTTTATGGCTGAGTAGTGTCCCATGGTATACATATACCATATTTTATTAATCCACTCATGGGTTGATGGGCATTTAGGTTGATTCCACATCCTTGCGAATGTGAATTGTGCTGCTATAAACATTCGAGGGCAAGTGCCTTTTTTATAAAATATCTTTTTTTCCTTTGTATAAATAGCTAGTAGTGGGATTGCTGGATCAAATGGTCGGTCTACTTTTACTTCTTTGAGGTATCGCCACACTACTTTTCATAGAGATTGTAAAATTCTGAGCTTTGTTCTGACTGATACATCTTAGATCATTTGCCTACCCATAGCTAAGTCTCTGTAGACAGAAGATGTACTTTGCACCAATAATTTTGGCAAGGAGGAAAAGACTTAAACCAATTAGGTATCGTTCCAGAGATGGGAACAGGTGGTATCGATACAATCTAAGGAGCATGGCTGCTCAAAATGTAGGCAAGAGGAGCAATCACAACGATCACCACTCCACCACTGTCTACACCTCAGAGCACCCAACATCTTTCACGTTTCTTCCTATACAATATTATCAAAACTGCCCCTGCCCCTGAAACATACATAGATAATTAGCACTTTATATTTGCTCAAAAATTTATAGTGTTTAAAGCACTTCACATAGATCATTAGATATTGCCAAACAATGAGAAAGGCAAAATAATATCATTATTACAGTCATTTTAGGTCATACCTAAACTCAGACCTTGTCAGAGATAGAGATGTTTTCGAATCTGGAAAAACTGTTTCTAGTACTTCAAGTAGCTCATACTAAAAAGATTTAAAAAAATTTCCAGCTGGGTCTTACACATTGTTTTTCACCAAAGTAAAGATTATCAAATAATATTTCCTTAGGGAAAATTTATTCAGTCAGTTTGAAAGCTGCATCTAGAATACACGGTTCCAATGAAATGGTAGACTAAGAAAATCTGCAAACCCTAATACTATAAACACAAATTATTAATAAAATTTATTTAAAATAATAGTTGAATTTAGAAAATAAGGAAAGAAAAGAAGGAAGGAAGTACTTATATTTTTCAGAAGGGACAGTGACAACGCTGATTAACACTTGACATAATGTTGACTTGCAGTAAAAATTAAAATTTAAAAGTAACAAAATAATATAAATAGAAACTATAACTTGAGAATTTATTGAGAGAAAGTAAAAATCATTTGATCTGAAATCAAAATTTCTGATTTGATTGATCTGAAAGCAGTCTGAAAAAGGAATAAAAGCTGGCTTTGCAAAAAAGATGATATACCCAAAATATGAGTAATAATAGTAAAAATACATGGACTAAATTCACCACTTAAACTGTGGGGAATCTCAAATTTGATTGATTTAAAAATTTAGCAATATGCTGTTTAAAAGACATATCTCAAGCAAAATGGCCCAAAAAATCTGGTGGAAAAAATATATAACTGGAAAATACTAATCAGAAGAAAGTTGATGAAGCTCTATTAGCATCACACAAAGCTGACTTTACAACACAAGCATTATTAGGCATAAACAGTCATTACAGACAAAAGAGGATTTATCAGGATGATTTTAATAATGTTAATTGTTTTGAACTTGCATGCATCTAGCAGAATAGTATTAACAAGATAGAAACAAAATTGCCAGAATTACAAGCAGAAATTAATGAATTAAAAATCATATAAGACTTTTAACATTTCTATCTTAGTAAATAACAGTTCAGTAGGCAGTGTAATTAATAAAGATATCATACATTTGAACAAAATTTTCTACCTTGTTTAAAGAGATATATGTAGTACATTGCATTAAAAAGTCAAAGAATACATATTTTAAGCACATTTGGAAACTTTATAAAACCTGAAAATATACTAGGCCACAAAGCACATCAAATAATAAAAAATTCACTAGAGATTAAAATAAATAGAACAAAAATAAAGGTCTATAAGTGAATATATGAAATGGATATTATCAATGCCTAAGGGGAAGGATCTAACAAAATTGAATGAACAGAAAATATGAATAGACTTATAGCTATTAAATATATTAAATTGGTAGTTAAAAGTCATCCTTCCCCAATCAAAGGAATCTACTAGATCTAGAGAGTGATTCAGATGAATACATCTAATAGACAAGTAACGGATAATTCAAGTCTAATATAAACTTTTCCAGAGCTCTTTTTTTAAGATTAAATAGATTTCTTTATAAGGTCTTTATTAAAATTAGCTGTAGTATTAACAACGTACTAATGCAAATGTAAAATTTGGTTTTTTCTTTTTTGTGGGGCAGAGAGGAGATAGGGTCTGGCTCTGTTGCTCAAACTAGAGTGCAGTGGCTTCATCATAGCTCACTGCAGCCTTAAACTCCTTGGCATAAGTGATCCTCCTGGCTCATCCTCCTGAGTAGGTGGGACTATCGGCACACAGCACCATACCAAGATAATTTTTCTTTTAGTGATGAGGTTTCACTATATTGCCCAAAATGGTCCTGAACTCTTGACCTCAAGGGATCCTCCCTCTTTCACCTGCCAAAGTGCTAGGATTAGAGGCATAAGCCACCACACCCAGTCGGTTTTCTCTTTTGAACAAGATTTTCATGTGTTTTTTTTTATGTCAGGGTATTATGAGGGTACAAACATTTTGGTTATATTTTATGTCTTTGCCTCACCCAAGCGAGGGTCAGAGGCATGCCCTTCCCCTCTACAATGCTCACCATGTCCCTTAGTTGTGAGTTTACCCCCCATCCCCCCAGTCCCTGGAGAATATTGCTACTATGTGAGCACCATAGCGTTAACAGTTAGTGCCAATTTGATGGCAAGTACAAGTGGAGCCCATTCTTCCAATCTTGCGGTACCTCACTTTGGATAATGGGCTCAAGTTAAATCCAGGAAAATATAAGAGATGCTAGATCACTGTCGTTTCTTATAATTGAGTAATATTCCATTGTATACATATACAAAATTTTAATAATCCACTCATGAATTGACGGGCACTTGGGTGTTTTCACGTCCTTGCAATAGTGAATTGTGCTGCCATAAATATTAGGGTGCAGATGTCTCTATTATAACACATCTTTTGTTCTTTTCCAGAGCTCTTTTTTTTTCTAGGAACACTTTCTAGGAAAAAAAGAGCTCTCTGTTTTATTAGATCAGTAGAACTTAAATATCCAACACAAAGAAAACACACAAAAAAAGATTCTAGACTTATTTACTATTGAAGATATACTCAAAACCCTCAATAAAACATTTAGCTAACTTAATTTAACAACATGTGAAAGCTTCTGTCAAGCATACAAGACAAGTCAAGGCCAAAGCCAAGTCCTCACTGTTACGATCAGGAAAGATACTCGGAGCTACTTTTCATTTCGGGAAATTTTATGCTTACGGAGATAGGGGCAGGAGGAGTAATTACAGAAGCCAGCTCCTCAGTGATGGTCCTTGTCCCACACACCAAAAGTGACAACACCAGAACAAAAAGTCAATGAATGCAACACAAGTTAAAGAATATCCAATTCTAGACTGAAGTTAAGTTGTTTTATATTCTGCAGCTCTATTCTGAGGAGGTACAGACAGGAGACCTCCTACCTCAGCAGAACCCAGGAATACATGAGAAGCTGTCCCGTGCCAAGCCACAGGTGAGTGATGAGGTGAGTAGGAAATAGCCTTGAAGCAGCACCTCCAACCCTCTCACCCTCCTGTGTTGTGGGGGACATAAGGTATTCTTCCAAGACCCAGATAAGCTGTGTTCCAAATCTTTGCCCATGTGGCCTATGTGAATGTGTGCCAGGTCACCAGCCAGCCATGATGGAGCTCTTCCCATACACATTCATCACGGAAAAATCGTCTTTATCTAGAAACACAAGAAAATTGAGTATTAGAGAAGTTTTTCATGCAATTATCTACACTAACAGATTGTAGAAGAAAATATCATATTAACATCTCCATTTCTGGAGAAAAACAAAATATGTGATAAAATTCAATACCCATTCCTGGAGGGTGTTTGGTGGGGAGGAGCATTTAGAGCATTAAGAATTGGAGGAAACATCCTTAATCTGGTAAAATGTATTTCCCTAAACCCTACAGCAAACTTAATGTTAAAACATTTGGAGCATTTCCCTTAAAAGCAAAAATAAAACAACAATGCTGGCCATTGCCCTTTCTATTCAACATCACGGGGAAGACACTAGCCATATAAATGAGATCGAGACACAAGTTAGATATCCTGCAGGCAGTTAGGGCGGAGTCAGAAGGAGAAGGCCAATAGGATAAGAAAAACTGCAAGAATGTGACTACGCTTAGCTAAGATACACGTAACCAATAGAGACCCTTCAGTTATTCCACTTTAGCCGCAACATCTTTATCTAAGGTAAAGGGGAATTCCTTTAATTGGACCATGCACACCATTGAGGCGATGGTGTCCCTGAATGCACTAGTCTCATTAGCATGATAAAAAACACCCGCCAGTGTCATGACAGTTTACAGATACCATGACAACCCCCAGAAATTACCCTGTATGGACTAAAAAAGGAGAAGGACACTCTGTTCCAAGTACTCTCCATCCCTTTCTTGGAAAGGCCATGGATATTCCACCCCCAGCTGAACATATTATGAGAGATTAGCATAAAAGAACAGACCCTAACCTGGGTTGGCACTGTTCCTGCTTGGATCAGTCCACTCTTTTACTTGTTCTTAAAGAGTGTACTTTGCTTTCAACAAACGTGTCTGCATCTGCTTTTACCGAGCACTTAGATTCTCACATCTGCTTGTGACCCTGTGCTTGAATTCTTTCCTTCCAAGCTATCATCATTCACCAATCAAGCTTGTCGACTATATGGTTCACATCCTAAATGTCCTTTCTAAAATAAATGTTAAAAATTGTCATTATCTGCTTAATCTCAGTGATGAGTACACAAGAGTCCATTATATGATTTTTTTGTGTACTTTATGCTTGGAATCATTTGTAATTTAAAATTTAATTTTTTTAACCTAAGGGAAGTTTAAGAAAAATACCTACATCTTGCTAAAGCAGAGATAACCGCCAGAAGCATCTCTTGAACAAATCCAAATGCAACTTAAGTGTGGAAATAAATTTTAATCATTAATTCTTTAAATGAATATTAAATGATGGCAATAAAGAGCAATTAAAACAACATGTATTATAGATTAAAACAATTCCTAAGAAAACATTTCTGGGAAAACCATTAATTTCATATTTTGTTAATTGTCCCTTTGGCTTATGGCTTAAGGCATAAAAGTCTGGAACAGAGCTGCCCACCTGTGAAAATGAGGGCTCAGCTGGCTTTGAGATATGTAAAGCCAGATCTTATAAGATGGAAAATAAATTGCCATTTATTAATGGGCTACTCAAAAATGCAAACAAGGCTAAGCCTTTTACAAAGCATTTGGGTAATCAGAATCAAAATATGAAGAAAAGGAGACTTCATCACTTGGCTAATTGTGTTTTCCCCTTAGTTGTCATAAATTCATATATATGCTTATGTAATATAGATATTCCTTTACTAATGTATAAGGTGCCTACAAATATGTCCCAAGCTCATGATTTTCTACAGCTGTGGTTCTCAGCCTGAAAGTGACCAGCCCCCTTTCCCAGGAGGTTCGTCAGAACCAGGAGCAGAGTCTTGGAACCGCCCATACCCCACATGTCAGCATCTTTCTGCGGTCCCTGGTGAGCATCCCCTAAGTGACAGACTCCTGAAGGAAGGGGAACATTAACCTCCAGTGCGAGGAAAGGTCAAACCTTCATATTTGAAACATTATCTAAGTTATCAAATTATTATGGGCAGAAACGTGGCCTTCTGTTGCTTTGAACTGGAGATGATTAGAACAGGGTAGAGATCCGAGTGAGTGATGCTAAAGCCACGTTTTACACGACTTGGTTTGCTGCCAGTGTTTGTAGTAGTCAGATTTAATTTTAGCGACACTATGAAATGTAGTGTGCTGCGCATAAAATATTAATGTAGCACATAATTGGTAAGTCCAAAATAACCAAGTCTAAATACACTGATAAATACTGGCTGGGTGAAATGTTCTGTCGTTTATAGAACCCTCCCTGCAAAAAATAAATAAATAAATAAATTATAAAATCTATTTTAATTCCAACTTGCTCATACTTCCTCTGATGTTTCTGTCCTGGCATTACTCATTAGAAGAACTCAAGCAGTTTATAAGAACAAGCCCTCTTCTTTGGCATAATAAGAGGGTGGATCTAATGATATTGTATTAGACAAATCAATACACTCCACTGGGAAACAACAGTAAAGCTCTCCCATAGGTTTTTCATCCATAGGTTAGCTGAGGGTGCTCCACTAAAGAACGTACTCTCATCACCTGATCTGTGTGGATTTATCACTGACCTGTGAGTTTATACCGGACTTTTTTTCAAATTTGCTAATAAATATCTACTTTATGGAGCTAGAAGAAAGAGATTAACCATAAATAAGATAGTGGTAGCAGGAAACTTTCAAAGAGCAAGTTAATTTTTCAACCCACTTCTCTCTAGCTCTGGTCTGAGGACTGTATTGCGTTTTCACAACCCTCAGATCTGCTAAGAAAGCAAGATACTGTGAGCTGGTCTTGACAATTTTTGAGATTTGCACTTAGGATATTGCTCTTCTTACAAACATAAAATGTCCTCATTTATCCCTGGTTTGATTCTTTATTATTTATCTTTGTTTTTTTCCTGCTATGCTCTTCACATACACTTGGAACCATGCCTTAGTAGACTGTTTGCATGGGGTTGAGAAATTGCATCTTTAAATGTGTCCGCATCCAGTCTGTTGTCTTCACAGCACATGGGGACATATGGAAGTCCCTATGTACGTGCTACCTTTTGGACAAGGCTCCCTTAGTACTTCATAAAAGCTATGTAAGAAAAATTTTAAAAAAAAGGATCAAGTCCTGAGAAGTAGATACGCTATGTCTATGGTCCCTTGTAACAAGTGTAGTTCCATCCGAATCAGAAAATTGCATAAGCTCTCACTGGCAGTAGGGTGTAATGGACAAAATAGTGGTTCTAGACTTAGAGAGATATCAATGCCAATACTGGCTTTGCCATGTGTACTGAAGACATGCCAAAAATATTTTATTTTCCTCTTGAGTTTTCCAGAGATGTTTTCAACCTTCTGTACATCTCTTTCAAGCTTCCAAATACCAAAAACCCTTTCCTTCTCAGCAAAGACTCTGCCTTACACTTCTTAGACAAAATAGATCTCCTTCAGCTTTCTGCCCAAACCCCTACCTACTAGCTCACTAAACTAGGTACCTTTCCTACCCCTGCTTCCCTGTCCCAATGGCAAGAGCTGTGATCCTTCTGCTGCCTGTGTAAGTACTTAACCTTGTCCCTGGAACCCATTTTGTCCTGTTCCTCTGAGACCTTCCTCTGTCAACTACCCCTGTATTATGTATCTTTGATATTTCCTCTCAACAAGTATTTTCCCACATCTCACCCTTCTTTATGAGAACACATTGCACATACCCCCATCTATTTCTTTTCTCCACTTCACAATCACATTGTTCAAAAGAGATGTCAGCACTCACCCTCTACCATACTCCTCTATTCACTACAAACAGGATCTACTCCCCATTACTTCCCTGATATTGCTCCATACAAAGTGAATGACCAAAAATTAATGGACATAGTATCAGATACTATTGATTTTGTCTTTTCTTTGGTCTATTCCTTTGTCTTTCAGGGCATAACTGCTCCCGGTTTCTACACACCTCTCTGGTACTCCAGCTTCCGTCATGGAAACCACTTCCTTCACCTATACCTTAGGTATCAGGATCCTCTAAGGTTCCCTTTCTAGTCCTCTACTCTTCTTCTTACTCTTCTTGGAAGATTTCTTCCACTCCCCTAATTCACAAATTAATCTCATCTTTAATTTTTGTTATTTTTCTTGATTATACTTAAAATATGTCAATGACTAACAAATGTTGGTGGCTAGCCTGGATTGCTCTCCTGACTACCTGACCTTGGTATGTCCAACTCCCACTGAACATCCCTCTCCATCTGCATATTGACACATATTTTATTCTCTGTTTATCTATAGTGAGACTTTTCTTTCCCACCCCATCCCCCCAGCTTGCTCTTCCAATCAGCCCTGTCTTCAGCCCGAGCACAGTCAGCTACACCAATTCTATATCGGTCTGCTGAGAGCCATGTTTCCTCCTCTCTTTTCTGCTTCTACCAACATATTAAATCAATTACTAGATGCTGGTGATATCTAGGTCCTCTAGCTATAAGGAAACAATGACACTGTCTTTTTAATATCACTTAAATCTGCCTACATTTTTTATCTGAATTATTTCTACATTCTTTCAGAGCACTCCTCACTGCCTGATTGTGTTTCTATAACAGCCTCCCATCTTCTGATTTTCACTTCTTTCTAAACAAGGATTCAGCAAATTACAATCTACAGGCCAAATCCAGCCCCCTGCTTATTTTTATAAATAAATTTTTATTGGGACATAGCCTTGTTTATTCATTTACATGTTGTCTGTGTATGCTTTTGTGCAGTAGCAAGACAGAGTAGTTAAGACAGTCACCATATGGCCCACAAAGCTGAAAATATTTGCTATGCGAGCCATTAGAGAAAAACTTTGCCATACCCTGATCTGAAACATTCTCTGTCCTTTCTAAAATAGAAATAAGAGAATTCACTTCTCCTCCCAAAATGGCTGTCCAACTTCATCATCTGTAGAAATGTGCTGGCAACGCTCTTTTAAATGGGATGTCCACAGCCTCAAAAATTAGATATGCTAACTCAAAATATATTAAACAATGAGAGACATGACACCACATTCAGATATGTCTAAAAAAGAAAGAAGAAAGAGAAAAAGAGAAAGAGAAGAAAGACGAGAAAGAAAGAAAATGGGAAAGAGAGAAAGGGAAGGAAGGAAGGAAGAGAGGGAGAGAGAAAGAGAAAGAACCTCTTATTGGGCTTCTTAAGATCCTAAAATCATTTTCAGAAACTCTCAGCCAACTTTCCTTCTTGTCTCATTGTGAAGAATTGAGTAATCCTTGCATGGCCAAACTAATTACTAGGTGCAGGAATGGAGTTACTTTTACATCAGTCAGACGTATCTCTGAAGTTAGAGGTGGGGACAGATTCCCCTAAGACATAGGTTTCAAAGGAGAGAGGTGGAATCTCAAAACAATTGCAGTTGTGTTAGGAAGTGGGAGAGGAAGACAGAGACCTTGCAGATGACCAGTAGTATCTACTAACAGTACTAACCTCATGAGTTTAATACAAAGATTAAATGAAAATATGCAGCCAAAGAGTGTTGCACAGGAACTGCTCTATGGTTATGATAAATTCTCAATAAATATTAGCCATTTAAAATATTTTAATATTCAAAGATTTGGCTTTTGTGTCAGTCATGGATTAGATTTCCTTCACCCTTCTTGTATCTTAGAAAACAAGCAATAGGGGAGGAGCCAAGATGGCGGACGAGAAAAGCCGGCAGTCAGAATGTCTCTGCAAAAAAGACGAATTCTAGAAGAAAGAAAAAAAAATAAGCTAGCAGAGAAACATAGATCGGGTGAGGGTCTGAAGGAAGGGTGCCTGAAACTACAGGAGCCTCCACGGTAAGATGTTGCGGAGGAGAACTGGAAGGAGAAAGGTCCCAAGAGGCTTGGAGACCAGCGACAAGGGTAGGTGGAACAGTTAACTTCCCCCTCCCTCGCATCTCGGACTGTTGGTGGGCTCCTGAGCGGTTGGAGACACCTGCCGACACTAGCCCAGAGACGGCTGCTGCCAGTGAGCAGTGGCTTCTTGCGGACTCAGCGCCGGGCTCCTAGCCCCCTCGGGGAACCTCCCCGGGCGCAGACCTGAGCCTATCGGCAGACACCATAGGGCTCCATTCTCTTCTTCCCCCTCCGTACCCATGAATGCCCAGAGAGACAATTTAGCCATCACATGGAGGCATCTCCAAGGAACGAGACCTTTCCTTTTGGGACCCTACAGCAGACTGAGGGGTACTCAGACTGCAAGTTCCCTACCTGCCAGCCCTCCCACATGCTACTTGCCTGGGGACTCCAGGAGAGTGGGGCAAATCCCGAGGTGGAGTGAAATCGATCCAGCTTGGGCACCCTGTAGGTGATTCAAGACCAGCACCCCTCCCCCTGGGAAGGTCAGGGATTGATCCCCAGGGTCCAGGGGACAGGCCTACAGAAGAGACCCCATACACCCGGATGAGGATCGCACTGCCCCGGGGCACAGAAGAGAGATCTGTGAAAGAGCCTACTGAGGAGTGT